>JAXQQM020058376.1:0-41487 GCA_034641835.2 Pinus albicaulis
ATTGAGAATATTGGTTAGTGCCACAATCAGGGGCCAAATGAGGAAATATACAACGTTATTAGTGCTACCCTTCTTGTATTTAATTATCAAATTGAGTTGCTGCAGATATGTGGACCATTTCTAATTTCGGTCATTATGTAACTTCTATTATGTCTACATAAATTAAAGATGTCGATGATCTGTGTGGATGATTTTCTCCTGCCCTAGAATGTAATGTTTCTGCTACCATAATTTTTTCATGATGAAATACATCTCCTTATAATAGTTGGGGTATTTTCAAATAGTATTGGAGAGTGTCTCATTGTGATAGGCCACTAGATGCCCTTATTTAGTGAGAATTGCACCAATATCATAGTCAGAGGCATTTGTCTCAATTTCAAATGGCTATTGCAGGTCTAGAAATTTGAGTATTGGCACAAAACAAAGGTGGTTTTTTAGCTCAACAAATTCCTTTTGTCGTGACAAACCAATTTTTTTTTTTTTCACTTTTTCCTTGGAAACTTGACTCAAAGGCCAAGTGATATGAGAGAAACCCAACACGAACCTTCAATAGAAATTAGAAAGGCCAAAAAATCTGCAAAGCTATGTTAGATTTATCGGCCACAATATGTTATCCATTAGCCTCATAAAATTTTCAGGGGAATTTTTTGACCCGAAGGGCATGACCAACCACTCAAAGAAGCCTATTTTGGATTTGAAGGCATCTTCCATACATTTGTGGGTTCTATTGGAACTTGGTTATAGGCATACTTCAAATAAATCTTTTTAGAGTACTTGGATCCATTGATATGGTCACTAATGGCATCAATATGTAGGATCAGGTATATGTTCTTGATAATGATTTTATTCAGTGCCCAATAATCAATGTAGAGTCTCTAGGTCCCACATTTCTTCTCTACAAATACAATTGGGCTCCCATAAGGTGAGGAACTTGATCGGATGTGCCATTTTTGTAGCAACTACTAGATCTTCAACTTGATTTCCTCATTTTCCATAAGAGAGTGGTGGTATAGTGGCCCACTGGGTAGAGGTGCTCCTGTAGTTAGATTCATCGAATGCTTGAATTGACAGTGCAAGGGTACCCCTGTGGGTGTGGATAATATGTCCCTATATTCTTCCATGACCTTATCAAATCACTTCTATTTTGCGAAGGAACCATTTATGTAGGCCATGGATGTGGCCATGATCTTCCCTTTACATTGAGAGCAAATCAGAAAGAAAAAAAAATTCTCAGTTTGGGAGATGATCTTAATACATTTCTTAGAAGTGATCAAAGAAATGGTGGCAGGCAGGGCTACCTCGAATATCTTGTATAGTTTTCTACCCAAAGTAGTAATAATGCTACAATGTCCGGACACATACACAACATGATGCTTCTAAAAGTATGTTTGGCCTAATAAAACATCACAAACTTCAAGGGGAGCAAAATCACATAGTACTTCATCCTTAAAGGGATGAATGTTGTAGGGAAGGAAACAATGTTGGCTGATGCGAATATCTCGCCCTTGGTGGAGCCACCCGATGGTGTATGGCTATGGATGTGGTGCAGTCGACAGGCCCAACCACTTAACAACCTTCGTTGGATGAGGTTATTTTTGCTCCCATTGTCGACAATGAACTATAGCAAAGAACCCTTCACCTACATTTTTGAGTGGAAGAGATGCTCCCCCTCCTATAGATATTCGAGCTCAATCTTTTGGAACTTGGTGGTGGCAATGGTGGAACTGGGTTTTGCATCAATAATAGGTTTCTCCCTTTTAGGTTTTGGCTCCAAGGTAGAACATGCATACGACTCTCAATATTTTATCTCTGTCCCTAGTGACTTCTTGGTGTGACACTCGCATTGTGGGTGGTGCTCTTGTGGAACTCACACCACTTTCCTATGTCCTTATTAATCTTCATGGTGTTATTATTTTCTTATGGCTTCGATGAATTTTACTAGGTCACTCCACCTTGGATTTTTCCTTTGTTCCATGGTTTGGAGGTGCCTTTTTCCTACTTCAAATTCACAGATCTAGAGTATATCTTCTTTTGTTTAAATTTATGGTCGATCTTGATATAATATTGGTACACTGCACCAAGTGAGGAGATGTATAGGAACACACTTGGATGTATTTGTGAAAACATCCATAGTACTTGAGTACCATATGCCACTTAGAATCCTTGATACCAAAATTCATGCATAGGGTATGAAAAATATTCATGAATTCTTCCACATCTTGGTCCCTTTCTTGCTGTAGTGTGGTCCATTTTATGTACTTATCTTCATAGCTATCAAAAGGGAAATATTTTTCCTTGAATACATCTCAGAAATAATTCAAAGAGGGTTTGGTTGAAGGTAGTGAGGGTTCCTCCTCATCTCTCTATTCATAGTAAGTTTCCCACTAGTCCTTGACACGAGGGGCGGATTTGAGGAGTGCAAAAGTAATATTTTCCATATCGGACAAATTATGGATTAAAAAATATACTTCCAATAGATTTAACCACCTATCTAGAGAACTTTCATCTATCTAGCCTTTAAAAATAGGAATTTCAAAGTTAGCTTGTACCTTAAAGGGGGAAGCGCCTTCGAAGTGAATGCTGGATGAAGATGATTCATGTATTGGTACCCACCAAAGGATCTGAGGAAAATTATCCATTATCTCGATCATTTGTCTTTAGAGGGGATATTCAAGCAAAATTTTTAAAGGATCTCATGCTCCCTCGTCTTTCTTTTCTTCCACCATGGGAGGTCTTCGGGGTCAGCGATCATAGTCTTGCAAGGGTTCAATTAATAAATAACAAACAAAATAGGTTGGGAGATGGTAGCTTATCTCTAAGAAGAGATGAACGACTACATGCCTTTTGAACTATGTTATACTGAGGCTCTCAAGCATTTTTATCATGAAGAAATAATGGGAACCCTAAACATCCAAAAACCTTACCCTAGGAGATGAAACACCAAACACTTATGGGCCCTACAGGGGTTAGTTGGAACATCAACCTCCTAGGGTCATAACTTTGGCATATGATCTATGTTTGGCATACATGATATCCCATTAGAAAGGTCTTTCTAAGGGAAAAAAATTTCGCATAAAAACATAGTATTTGGGTAATGTTTGTTTGTTTCCCCAAAAAATGTTGTTTAGGGCCTCAAAATAGCTTCAAAATTTCAGGACCCAAAAAAATGCCAAAAATAGAAAAACTACAGAAATAAGAGATTGTGATTGAAATCAGGAAATTGAAGGGAAACAATGTTGCAGATCCCAATGGAATAGGTGGGTTTCATAAATATCCACCTAGATCACACTTGCATCTGTCTCCACTTCGATGGGTTGCTAAAATTTTTGTAATGTCAGAATTGGTGCTTAACTAATCTTATTCTTTAAGTCCTCAAAGACCCTATGTCAACCCTTTCCCCACTATAAATTCATGGCACTCGTTGTGATAGCGCAAAGTGGTGTTTCTATTGCTAAAAACAAGGATACATATTTCCTCATGCATTGTGATACCCTAACGAAGCTCCTAAGATCATAAAAAATAGTAGGAACCAATCACTTCATGATGACCTCCATCTTGGCAAGATATATCTTTAGCTATCCCTCACCAATCACATATTACAAATACACCAAAGACAACCATACAAAACCTCATGTTTTGAGATTTGCTACTAGTGCTTATTTAATGTCTCTAACACCTACATCAAATGTGATATGTGCTTCTCCTAGGTAGTATTGTATACCTACATATAATCCAAATAACATTGACAAATGAATCTATAAATTGGTTTAGTATAGCATTAATTAACCTCATAAACATAATTGGTGCATTTTTTAGGCCAAATGGCATGACTAAACACTCATACAACATTTCCTATTTTTGAAGGTGTTCTTCTAGGAATCTTCTTCTTTGAATCAAACCTAGTGATATATACACTTTAAGTCCATATTGGTGAAGTATTTTCTTGCTAAAAATAATCTAGAAAATCATCTATCCTAGGTAGGGGTTACCTATTCTTGAGCGTAATTTGTTCAATGCCTTGTAATAAATACACATCCTCCAAGTTCCATCCTTCTTTGATGGAACGCTGATGGGTAACCCACATGGTGAGGTGATTTTTCAAACGATACCTTATTCCAATAGCTTTTGCAACTACTTCTTCACCTCACTTGTTTCTATAATGAATTGCATGTACAACCCAATGTTTGGCAATGGGGAGTCTGACAATGGTTGGATCTTGTGCTCCACTTCCCTTGTGGGCAGTAGCCATTTAAGCTCCTGGAACACACCCTTGTATGCCTATAACAAGTCTTCAAGTTTTTGTTTATATTCCTTAACATAGCCCTCTAGGGATGACTTTTTCTCATTGATTTTTTTATAGAATGGATTTCTCTTAAAAGCAAAAAAACATACTTCTTAATACACTGATTAGTTTCCGCTTGGGTGTAGCACTTACTAGCACTTTGGAGTTTCTGTGTGATTTGGATGTATGATTTTATATCCTTAATGAGGTGGTACTAGTAGTTGTCTTACATGAATATTGCATCTTGAACACACATATATATGGACTCATGTAAATTACTGACATACACTATATCCTAAAATGTAGTCCTACTTCATCAAGAGAATCAACGTTGATAGAAAATATGATTTTGTGCTATTTCATTACCTTTAATTCTACATTCTTATTTAACCATCCCAATGGATACGAGCTTGTATGATCACAAAATTCTAATCCTAATTTTTTTATCAACTCTGTTGCAACGAGATTTTCCTATGATCCTGATTTGAACAAAGCCTTAATCTTTGTCTTATAGAGTTTTATTTTTATATTTAAGAGTTTGGTACTTTCATTCGCTTCCTAATGCTGAAGGATACTCACCCCCTTTTACATTGATGTACAAAAAATATTATCATCCACAACCAAGTTTTTTTTCACCTAAGTACATGAATTTGTGGCCATGAGATTTATCTTCATAATATCTTTCTTTTTGTTCTTTGGGTTGATCTCTAAATGCAACTTCCATCACTTCCCCTCTATATGATTGTCAATGTTATAGTCATTTCACTAGTTTTTTGGATATTTGCACTAATGTGTTGTGGTTGTTGTGTTTTTTTCCTTCCCCCCTAGGCTTATTCTTCTTACCCTCCTTAGAAGCCTCTTAGTGCTCTTTTGGATTTGACCCACTTGATTTCCTTTTCTTTTGGTTTATGTTCTCCAAGTATTGTGCATGTACATAAGCGCCATCCACCCATCTAGGATTGAAAAACATCACTTGCTTCCACATATGGATTTGTAGACCCCCTATATACTTGAGAAATGTTTTTAAGTTCTTTGGATAGATACCCAAAATTATGACCATGTTTCTAAATTATATGGTGAACTCTTGCACACTTTTCCCCTATATTTTCTTGAAGTAATGTCACATGATCCACTACTCCTCTACATACTCAATAGGGTAAAATTGTGAATTTATGAGGGTTTCGAAATCCTCCCACTTAGTCACTAGAGGATCTCCCCTCAAGGTCTTTGTGTGGATTTCCTGCCGAGTCAGGGTATGCCCCTCTGCTTTTAGTCGAGAAAATGAAATGCACTAAAATAAAATTCTAATTGGTGCAACGAATGATTTAAATTTAGAGCATTAATCTCACCTTGATATGGCTTGATGTCAAAATTCACTTCCATTTTGAAAGGACTATGAATGGTTCATGATACTTGAAATAGGTTGATCCTTTTAGGTTCTTTCTTATAATCCCTCTCTAGTTTTTCTTGATCTATTTATTTTCCCTATGATCTAACCTCCGTGTTAGAACCTCCATCTTCTCTTAATAGCCCAAGGTTATTGTTCAAAGCCTCTGTGAAGAGGCTGAAAATACGAATTATATTTGTAACTCGTCCTTCAAACTACACAAACCTATCCTCTCGAGGATCTTGATGGTTATTAACAGATTTTTTAGGCATTGCTCATTTTATGACTTTAACTTAGCTAATTTGGATCCCCTAAAAATCCCCACAATATACCTAAAGAAACTATCTCTATTTTTTTGAAATGACATGGATGCAAGTACAAATAAGTAAGACATATGGCCGATAGGCTGCGATAGTGAACAAATTTCTCTCTGTTTTTGCTCTATATACACGCTCAACTCTTCTCATCTATGAAACAAAATGCACTTAAATAGCACGGAACCCCTTTTCTTCCTAGTGGTCAAGTTATAACATAGTCCAATAACTTACTAGTGGGTAGGTCTGACTCCTTCAATTCTCAAATAAAGTTACAATATTGAATATTATAAAGTCTTTTTCATCATATCACATGGTTAGCCCCTTTTATATGAATAATGGGGGCTAACGTGGCATCCTCTCAAATTATGATAGTTAATTTCAATAGGTCAACTTCCAAGAGGCATAAATTTCTCATAGGAGTTTTGATTGAGGAAATTATTTTTCTATTGGAAAGGTATTGATGTGTATATTATGGAATATAGGTCCATAGTAAAATTGGGATGATAAAAAATATTCATTTAAGGCCTAAAAATGGCCCCAGAATTTTTGACCCAAAATTTTCCAAACCGTGACAATTGGTAAAAATGGTATTGTGCACTGATTCCTCCACTTTTCCCATCTAAAAGCATAAATGTGGACGAAAAATAAGATAATCATCCAATATGGATCAAATTACTTTTATTTTTATCCCTATAATGTCATGTTACAAATTATCATATATGGTCTAACTTTGCATTTTTTCCCACCTCATTTCCTCTCATAACAAGGATGAGACCACATCATTGATTAAACTGATTGCATTATTCCATATGGCTACAACTAGACTATCCAATGAGTCTGGTAAAGTGGTAATACCTAAACAATGTCCCATTTTAACCATAAAACCCCTTATTAAGCCCTATATATTAATTCATTGGATTCTTAGTGCTATATTAGTAGGTTAGATATAACATTTCATTATGTAGTGTACCTAGGGAGGATAATAAGTGGTAACTAAGGAGTACTTAAGGCAATAATGAATGTAATATGGACATGATAATTGAATAGGCACACATTGAAATTAAAAGTAAATAATACAATAATAAGGATATTTGACATTGACCCCTAGGAATACTCATAAGAAAGTATAGATACATGAGTATCAATGTATTGGATGTGTGTTGAATTGTATTGTCTTGTAGAAAGCATAAATTTTGGAGTAGTTCCTTCTATAAGGAGTGTTTGAAGGTGTTACCCTACCTTAATGTTTCTTCTCTCTATATTATTGTGTTGTTCATGGTAAATATATTGTATATATTTGGTGTTTTAGTATTTATTTTGGAAATTTGATGTTGTATTCTCTATTTATCTTTGAAGTTTTAGTACAAGTGGTAGCATATCTATTTCTTAGATAGAAGTGGGAGAATTTTTAGTCACAAATTTGGAGATTTTTTTTTTTTCTTTTTGTTGATTTTTATGGGAAAAAGAGTATGATAGAATTTATATTGAGTTTTGAAACTTTATAGCATAACTTTAAGAACTATATATGATGGATTCATTAAAAAAAAAAACATTCAAAACAGAGTCCAGGAAGTGAAGTTATACATAGTTTTTAAAGGTTTTTTAGGTGATGGTTGTGAAATTTGTTGGCATAATTTAGGTCAATTTCTATTAAAAAATGTTTATAATTTGAAGAATATAATCTAAGGAATGAATTCCTATTAAAAAAAAAAATCCTAAATGAAGTTCAGAAAGTGAATTTATAAACAATTTAAAATCAACATTGTTTTAGGGTTTCTTTTCATGATGACCACAAATTTTACAAATTGGATATCATATGATAGAGAGCACAATTTTAAATCAAACTAGTCTTTGAAGATCCAAAGAAGTAGTGACATTTCATAATTAACATCATAATAGAAAATCTAATGTATTCAACACAAGTTATGATCATTTTACGTCTTTGGTCTCAAATCCTAACTACATAAGGGAGCTCCATTGAAAAATAAGTCTCTTTTTAAAACTTTGGTTTTATATTTGGGTTTTCAAGTAAGATATATTTTAAGGAAAATATAATCTTTAAAGTATTGAAGAATACGTAAACAAAATTAATTCCAAAGGTTGAAAGAGATGGAAATTGTGGGTATGTATGAATTTAAAAGATGGCGCATTCATATCGTGGAAATAAAATAAAAAGGAAATTACAATGGATAAGTGGTCTCCTATGAGGATTTATTTTTATGTGACAAATTAATATTATAGGTTCATGGATATGTTCAACAAGATAATGTCATTGTTTATATTAACCCTAGTTACAAGCTCGATTTCATCAATTTTAACTTAGATAAAAGATTGCAAGTTCCCATTCAAAGCACATATCTCGAGGGTGAAAAATTTAAAATTTTAAAATATTTGAAGGTTCCCATGGATAAATATGTGTTGTAATTATAATTTAATTTTATTAATATGGATGATGTGGATATTATTTTGAGATATCCTTAGATAAAATAAGTTGGTAAAATTAATGTTAATGTGAAAAGGAAGTGTTTGGATATTTATTACAAGAAAACAAATGTCACATTGTAAAGATATGTCCCTTAATAAGCAAGAAGGGTATAAGGGTCCACATGAAGAAATCCCTAAAAATAAAATAATTACAGTACCTAATGACACATCAGATGAAGAACCCATGATAAAATTAGAAGAAGAGATTACAACAGTACTCGAAAAAATTCCAATGGGAGACATGAAAATGAAGATGAATCTAATGAAGTGCATGTTGAAGATTCACAAAAAGAAGAATCAAATTAAGAGTTAGCGCTTGATCTAAAAGAAGAGCCTATAGGCACACTTAAAGAATTACCCTGGGAAGTGAATACAAGAAGAACAAGCTCATGAATCACATGTTTAAGAATCAAAGAAAGAAGATCCAATAGCTAAGGTTAATATATATCACCATTCACACCACTAAGAGAAATAATTGTCATCAAGGCAAGGGCGTGAGCATAAAAAAACTTACTATGGATCAACATGGAACTATAAGGACGGTCAATATGAAGATACATGGAGGAATAAAATTAATACATGGAGATATTAGAGAAACACAATGAATACATGGATCCCAAGAAGAAATCAAAATCAATATCATGGGAAGGCTACAATTGGACCCTATATCCACATTTCACTAGGATGGATGAACGATTATGCACATTGTTACTAGTTGCATATATTGCTCAATAGTTATATTATATGGTTAATCCCATGTTTTGAGGATGAAATATGCCAAGAGGGATGGAATAATGTACCTAGGGAGGATAATATGGGCTATATTGCATGGAGGTATCCAAGGGGATAATGAATGTAATGTGGAAATAATAATGGAATATAAAAGTGAAATTGAAAGGAAACAATATAATCATTAAGTGTTATTTGAATTAAGATCCCCTAGGAATACTCATGACAAAGTATAAATACACATGAGTATCATTGTATTGTCTTGAAGGAAGCATGGTTTGTGGAATGATTCCTTCCAGAAAGAGTATTTGATGGTGTTATCCTACCTCAAGGGTTTTTCTCTCTATATTATTATGTTTTTCATCATGATTATATTGGATTTCTAGTGTTTTATGGTTTATCCTGGAAATTTTAATGGTGGATTCTATTTTTAATCTTTGAATTTTTACTACATGGTATCCTTTCATTATAACTGTAGCTTTCCTTTTCTATATATATACCTTGGAGGCCCAGTCTGAGGGTCATCTCATCTTGTATTGTGTATTGGATTCATTGTAAAAGGAGGTTTCCCCATTTAGGTGGGTTGTATTTATTGACTTTTTATGAATTTTATGGTGCTTGGTCCATAAAATTTAGTATTAGAGCTTACAATCCTATGATTTTATCCTTCCATCAAGAAACCTTGGAATATTTTCTATAAGAATTTTATGGGAACTTTTAGATGGTGAAATTTTTTAGATTGAGGTGAAATATCAATATATAGGTGGTAAAAAATTTAATTTTCGGTTCATTATAATTTCAAAAATATAGCCTATGGAGGATAGGGTTTATGACTAATCTTGAAATTTTTAAATTTTAGTCATCTTGGAGTTTTCACTATTAATTGTTTTTTTGGGGGAAGTTTTAGATAGTGATTTTTTTTGGAGATTGGGGAGAAATATCATATTATAGGTGATTAAAATTTCAAGTTGTTGTTCACTATACTTTAATAGATATAGTCTATGGAAGACAGGGTTGGTGAGTACTCCTAAAATTAGTTTTAAAAGTGTCATCTTGGATTTTTCGCTATAACAATTTTTTGTAAAGTTTCAGACTTTGAAATTTTCAAAATCCCGAGTTCCAATAAGGAATTATGTGTGGATTTTTTTTTTTTTGAATTACTATATTTTATGAGATAATATTGTGGAATTTAGGGTTTTTTATTAGTCCTGAAGGTTAGACTCTTTATGGTTGTTCATGTTCACTTTTGGCTTTTCAGCTTCCTCTCAAGTGAATAATCCAAATTTACATAATCCCTAAGGATTATTTTTTCAACATTTCCCACTTTGGATGGGTGTACGTGAGTCCAAAAAGACATTTTAAATGTCAAGGTGGATAAAAAATAATGGTTGGGTGAGCTCTCTGACTATGGTTGTTTAAGGAAGACCACAAACCAAATAGGTAGAAAAAGCCAAAGTCTTCTACTGGTGGTGGTTTAAGGATTAACACAAACTTAGCAAGTTTTATTGAAGTAGGTCCTAGAATATTTCCGAATGTAACTATAAGCTAATGTCTTTTTCTAAATGAAAATGCTCAAATATGGTGGTTTAAATATGACCACAAATTGTTGTCCAACAGAAGCAATAAGTCTTCTAATGAGTGGTGGTTTAAGGAATACCACAAAAAAAATCATGCTCACGGAACATGAATTTTTCTTTGGCTATAGCTCCAACTCTAGCTCTAGGATTTGGCTCTGGTTTTGGCTTAGGCTTGCTTGATATGAATTCAAAACTAGTAGCTAACTATCAATTCTCATCAGAAAATACAAGGTGAGAAGTTGGAAATATATCACCAAGAATGAAAAAGAGAATTTAGATAAATGTGAGATGCATTTTATTCAAATGATACACATATTAATACAAGATTTTTTACCCTTGGTTTGATATTATAAGAGAACACTTGACTTCTCATGATTTTTCAACTTCACTTGTGGCTTCTTACCTTCCACACAAGTGAATATTCCAAATTTACATAAATTATAAGGATTATGTTTCCGATATTCCCCCTTAATTTGAAGGAGTGTATGTGAGTCCAAGAAGAGATATTAAATATGACTATGGATAAAGACCAATGGTTGGATGTGATTTATGAATATGATGATTCAAATAAGACTACAAATGAACTAGGTAGATTATGAAGTCATTCACTAATGGTATTCTAAGTAATACCACAAACCAAAAGGGAAACAAAATCCAAAGTCTTCTATTGTGGTGGTTTAAGGATATCCACCAACTCTAGAACTCGACTCGAAGTAGTTCCTAGAAAACTTTTGAATTTATCTAGAATTTGATGTCTTATGTGGAATGGAAGTGATCCCTGATGATGGTTTAATGATAACCAAAAAATATTGAAATGGCAGTTTGAAGTTGACCACAAACTATTGTTTAACAAAAGTAGCAAGTATTCTACCAAATGGTGGTTAAATAATACAACAAACCAAATGGCACTCATGGAATGAGTCTAACCTTGGCTATAAGTATGCCTTTAGTTTTGGATGAATCTAGCTCTAGGCTATGATTGTTGGATTTGGTTTTGGTTGTGGCTTAGGATCGCTTCATATGACTTTGAAACTAGTATTTAATTATAATTTACCTTCTTTCAGATATAAGGTGAGAAGATGAAAATTTCTCCATTGGAAGACATGTCAATACTTTAGAATGAATTTTATGTTATTACTAATATATCTTCTTGGTTTTTCAATACAATTTCCAAGAAGTAATCCATACAAGATGAATATTTTCTTCTAAGTTGGCAAATTTTCTCCTACTGGAATCACTATTCTGATTTTGTGTTGATCACTGACATGTTTCTTTCTCAAATTCAAAAGAGTTATTTTGAACAAGAACTAGTTAGAATGTTAACTATTTTTCTATAATTCATCTTGTTGGAGCCAAGATTCAAGTTGTAGAAATGTGATTTTGTCATATGAACCTTGTAAACAGGTTTGAACATCAACAAGATTTGTTTTTTCACTTGTAAATATATCATCAATAATTAAGAATATTAGAGTATTCAATAATTTTAATAACTCATCAATTCAAGCCATTGTCCAAAAAATTCAAGATAAAAAAAATAAAGGGCGTCAACTTCAACTAAAAATGCACCCATTTACAATGTAATTAAACTTTATTTGAAAGAAGCACAAGTAAACTCAACTTACCATCATTATTTATTTTGGAGTTGAATAGATTTGAAAATGATACTACTCTTTTGAATTTTGTCTAAGGTGAAGTTGGTGGATTTAAGGAAATTGGTGCATAAGAGGGCACTACTTTATCCGTATCTAGAATATGCAATATCATTGAGCACAAATATAATAATTAATGAGAAATTTATTGCATTCAAGGAAAACAAGTTATACATCGGGGAATCATAGTCAAAGAATATCAGAGTCCTTCACTGGCTAGAAACTCAACCATGAATATGAGGTAATGGAAAACTTTAACAGAACCTGCAAGAAGTCTCAAAACTTATATTAGTGAGAAAATTTCTATAGCTAGTAGGTTTGAAACAATGTATAATCTCTTTTTCTCTACTTATGATGCCCAACAAATGGAAAAAAACGTTGGATGTAGTCATTATGAAAATAGATGCAATATTAATTTACTCCACCCACATTTTGATTCATATACGTAAAGAGAAGTATCTCATCTAGTGCTCCATTTTCTTAGATGGTAAAGTTAAGGACATGGAAGAATATGTTGCAACAAAGCCTAGTTCCCAATTTTTATAGAGTGAAGGAAGTATAATTCTACAATTAATTGATAAAGGCATTGAAGAATTAATTCTCCTTTTACAAATCTTATACAATAGCTTGAGCATTAAATCTATCAAAGTTGTCAAAGATAATTGCGTGTCCATAGTTCTCTCTTTGTACTATTGTAGCATGAAAACCTTGGGGAATTTAATTGCAAGGTGAATATACATGCACGAGCATCATCACGAAAGACGAGTGAATTTTTTTTCAGAGCTACCAGATATATGTAAAGGCTCTTCTTTCCTTCATTGCTCCATGTGATGTTTGCAGATTGGAAGACATATATACACTCTTTAGGAATATAGATAATTCCTACTCTATTTTTCACTAAATCATTCCTCTGCAATGATATGATATCACCAGATCCAATCATGTTGTCTTCAACTTATGCACTTTAAAACGAGAAATCTATTTTTGCCTCTGTGAGCCAATTTTCATAGACAGGGGAACAAATATATTTTGGTTGGAGTGATCCAAAATGAAAATATGCTACATTTGATCTGCAAGAGTATTAGACATTACTTAGAGTGGCATCCATCATGACTAGTATTGTTCATTGAGATGACTCCAAATTTTATGTTCTTACAGAACTAGTAGATGTTTTTTGGTTGGAGATCTAAGGATTGAATGCACAAACTAGTGAATTGAACCTTGAGTTGACTAGAAAATCAAACTAGTAGATGGGTACAAAGGAAAATGAGCCTAGGGTTTCAAACATTGTATACTCAAGATTGCACACTGTTTAGTCAATTTAATGTCTTAAATTTCTATCATAAATTATCAACCAGATTTGGTAATCTTATGAAGTGTGGTGCACTATATATGCTAGATGCCCTTATTTCTTATTTCGTTGTGTAGTTTTATATATTGTTTTTGGGGGTTTGTATTTTATGTCTAATGTTAAAACTAAAAACTGATATAAGGAATGAAATCTAAGCCTTAAATGAAATCTTGAATGCTAAGAAATAACTGAATCTAAAAGAAATGTAATGATGAAAAACTAATCTTAATAAGGAAGAAAAAGAAATGTTAATTAACTAATCTCTTTTGCATAAAAAGAAATCAACTTTGAGTGATTAAATCTGAGTTATGTTAGACTTGTTCTATGCCGGAAAAATATCTATGAAAACATCTAATTGAACTTATTTTTCATTTAAACAAGGCATCATTCTAAATTCTATTGGATTCTATTGATATCTAAATTATGTTCTGTCTATCAACAAAACAAAAAAAAACCCATATTATACCTATCAATTGAAAACACTGATTCTATGAACAACAAAGCATTCAAACTAGTTTTAAATCCATCTAAGAATGATTCATCAAAATATAATCCTAGTCTAACTCTGTTCTACATTCCATGGAAATGAAAGCATCAAATCTATTACTACGAAACTTAATTGACTGTACTAATTGAATTAAAACTACTTTAAGGAAAGAAAAGATTACAGAGTGTCTATTGCGCAAAACGAAATGTCTAATCTAAATCCTATGATTGTTGGGTAATCGAATGCAAGAACAATTTCAATTGAGTGCGGATAAAATTATGATAATGAAAAAATTCAGGAAATCATACAATGTATCTATCAACCGTGCGTAATTAATTCAGAAAACATTCAGAAACTAAATGACATAGAATTAAACTGCAAAATGACAAGAATTTAAACTACGAAATGAATGTAAAAACCTCTTTTCCGTGCTGGGGCCCTCTACAACATAACGAGTGTAAATCTACTTAAGCTATCTGCACATCAATGGTATGGAATTGGTCTTCTTAATTAACAAAACAAAGTTTAAAAATGTATCACAGTATTATCACCAAAATTAAGCTTATTCCCAGTTTCGACAGACCGATATTTATACATAGTTTCAAATTAACTGTCTGAGATAATTTTTCCTACGGAAAGTAAAATAAAGCTAAGACTAGAAGTCTAATAAGAAGAAAAGTATTCATGGCTCTTTCTCAATTTGCTATATAAGAGCATTTCAAGAATCTTTGTCCGAAGATCTCGTCCCTTATCTTGACTGATCTTTGACCATGAGTGTAGGCATCATCCTTCTCGAATCTGAACAGATAAATAGGGTACAATCCATATATGGACCATTTCAAAGCTACCCATATGACTCGCTTCTTCATTTTCTTCTCGAAACCTGTCAAAAAATAACAGTGGTTGCAGAAACAGAGGCTAGCTACAGAATTGCACGAATTCTGTAGCTAATTACAAAAATTTACCTAAATAATAAGAAAAATTAAAAATTAAAATAAGGATCATAGAAATGCCTTCTCAGATGGAAAATGTGTCAATTATCACTAATTGAGTTTATGGAATTTGCGAAAAGGAAGAAAAGATGGTGGAAAAGGATGTCAACAATAGGAACAGTCTTGAGGTTCAACATACCCCCACTAAGAGACCATTGCATGTCCTCATGCAATTTCCAAATTTGAGAACCTTCACCTTTTACTACATCTGTTCTAATATCTCTGCCGATACATCCCACTTTCTCTTCTTTCCTTTCTTTGAGGTTATTGCCATTCTTGGTTTCTTCATGAGTAGTTTTTACTTCAAATTGATGACTTTTTTGCTCAGGTAGCCGTTCCTTTTTTTTTTAAGTTTCTTGTTCTTTTTATACCATAGCCCTAAATGTAAAATAGTATTGTCACTTATGACTTTTTCTAAGTGGTTTTGTTCCTTCAGAGATTCATTTTCTTGCTTGATGTGTCTGTCCAGTATCTCTAGTTCATATATTTTTGGTTTCAAAGAGTTTACTAGAGGTTCTTATGGACTGGTAGGCTGCTCTTCAACACTTGACTTCTCCTTTGTATGTCTCTTTTCTAAGGACTCAATTTAGTCATAAATTTCTTTTTGTGCAGGGTCGATTTCTGGGGTCCTTGGGTCCTTTTGTTTGGACAATGTATAGGAGAGGCAGTAATAATTGATGGTACTCGGGGATCTTCATCTAAATCAACGAAATTTGCTTCTTGTGGAGATGTTTTCTTCAAAGGTTACGAAGTCTGGAACTTGTCCTTAGCTGTGGAGGAATTAAGATTTCTGAGTTTATAACTTTTCCCTTTTCCTTTAAATTACCTCCCTTTTTGTGACCACTATGTTTCTTATTCTTTAGTATTTTTGCAATGGTGTTTTATTCTTCTTCTTATTTTGTTTGAGGTGAGGATTATCTTCAATGTAGATATCAACCTTTCTTCTCCTTCTTATTTTGTTCTTATCATCCCTAAGCGGTTCTTGTGCTTCTTCTTGAAAATGATCCTTGATCAGTAAAATTTACCAAGAGTCTCCTATAATTTTTAAATGAAATTCAATGAGTATCTTTATCAGTCCATGATGATACATGATATTGTTTATGGATTTAATTCATTTATGCACAGTTCCTGAAATTTTCTTTAAGTTGTTCAATAGGAAGTATGGGAGGTTTATTTCTCCGTCCTCTAGGAAATTTATTAACAGTCTGGCATGGTAGACAAACATGCAACCAAATCTACCCTCGCACGTAACAAATTTTAGAATAATTAACAACATGTTCCTCCATTTGTTTTTAAGTGTCGTACTCAGAATTCCTTTCTTAAAAATATTAGTGTCCATACCTGGATTTTTCAGAAAAATCTTTCATTATTCTCCCTGAATTTCCTTGTTCTTGAACCATCTTTCACCGGTTTTTGGAAGTTCTATGGCTTCTGCTATGAAGGACTCTGTCACTGAAAACTTGATGTCCCCAATTTCTACCTCCATCTTGTCGAAGGCCCTTGTGAAGGATTTGGTGACTTCTTTGTGAAATCCATCCAAATTTTCTATGAAATGAAGCCATCGCACCTTCTGTAGAATCTCGTTCATCTATGGATATCCTTCCATGAATTTCCCTCCCATAGGCTTCGTTCTTACTATTAAACCCATGTCTCTGTTCTACGTAATTTTTGACTTCAATACTGTTCCTCTTTGACCATGTGAATTGAGGGTTTGGATCTGAGTTAAGAATGTCAAGAGGGGATTGTAGAGACGTATAGGTAAATAGGTAATCAGGAGAGGGTTTAGGAATGTGAGTAAGCGGGTTACGGTATGAGATATGACCGTTAATCATTAATGAATGAAAACCGGTCTTGATCACTAAGGGGATATGATATAGATGAAATGGCGAATTATGGATTTTGTGGTGTGACCTGAGCACAACCAGTTTTAATGATGAAAATTTGAGGTGGCAACATATTATCATATAATTTATATACATTAATGTTTTTTAACCTTATTATTTAAACAAATTTTGTAACATACCTTGGAATTAACCTTTGTTGTTCTTCTTTCTCTCTTGATTCCTCAGGTGTCTTTTTAGCATGATATTCAATGGAGTCTTCAGTTGCTTCTATTCAGTATGTCCTTGGAATTAACCTTTGTTTTTCTTCTTTCTTTCTTGATTCCTCAGGTGTGTTTTCAGCATGATCTTCAATGGAGTCTTCAGTTGCTTCTATTCGATATGTCCCAATTCAATAGGCTGAAAAGTGCATCAGATATGCAGAATGTGATGGCAGCTGTAGATTATTCTAAGAGCTGCAAAAATGTAGCAATTTTGTAGCTAATATTTTATTGTTTCTGAAAAATAAAGGGAACAAATAATTTGGAATTTTCAGAATGGGAGAAAATATAATATGTCAGAAACGAGTTATGATTTTCCCCTTGTATTTTTTGTATAAGGATGTCAATCATTGATTGGTTTTCATACTTATACAATTTTTTTTTTGAATTATATATATATATATATATATATATATATATATATATATATATATAAAGTAAAACGAAGACTAAGTTGGAGAAGAAGAAGGATTCTTCTTCACCAACTTCATATGAACATTGTCTTGAATTTTTTTGATAAATTCCTCCTTTGTCATTGGTTTATGATAGACCTTTAGTCCATGGCCATTCACAAGAAGAGGTACATTTTATTCATCAATAGTCCTTATCCTGACTGCTCCATTGTCAAATACTTTTTGATCTCATAAGGCCCAAGCCAACGAGTCTGAAATTTTCCTCGGAATTCGTTGAACTTTGAGTCAAACAAAAGTGCCCAATCTCCTATTTGAAAATTTATTTCTTTTGTGTATTTATCATGCCATCTAGACATTTGTTGTTGAACTAAGCTGGTCTTTTGAACTGCATCTTCCCTTATTTCATCAAGCTCATTGAGTTGCTCCATTCTATGCTTTTGGGCTTCTGAAAAATCAAGTCCCATTCTGACTGCTGTTTTGAAGGTTTTGATTTGGAATTCTATTGGAAACAAGAATTTCTTCCCATAAACAAGTTCATAGGGAGTATGTCCTATTGTATTCCTCCATGTAGTCTAGTAGGCCCACAAAGCTTCAAGAATCCCTTCTGCCCAATCCTTCCTATGTAGATGTACAATCTTTGTGAGGATTGCTTCGATCACTTTATTGGTGGACTCCACTTGTCCATTTGCCTGTGGATGGTATGGAGTAGACTTTCTATGTTTGATCTTATATTCCTTCATAATATTTTGCACCATTCTGGATGTAAACTGAGTTCCCTGATCTATCACAATTTCCCTTGGGACACCAAAACGAGTGAAAATATCCTAAAAAATAAATGAAACTACAACATTTTCATTAGAAAAAGAAAGTGATTTAGCCTCTACCCATTTTGTGACATAATCAATGCAAACCAGAATATACCTCTTTTGTTTTGATGGTGGATTGACTGGTCCAACAAAATACAGAGCCTATTTTTCAAAGGGTTCGATGAGTACCTAAGTTTCTAAGGGAATTTCATATGTAGGAACATGTTTCCCCATTCTCTGACAATTGTCACACCTTTTAACATACTCCTTGGCATATTTAAAAATGGACGGATAATAATATCCTAAATGAAGGATTTTATAAGCAGTTCTCTTATCAGAAAAATGTCCACCTGTTGAGGCCTCAGAATTCCGTTGCCGAAACATGGGGGAAAACCATCTGGTCCAGACCTTAAAGCAACTCCTTTTCCGTTTGGTGTAGTGGCTCCGACTGGGGATAATGGGACTAGTTTCCCAATAAGGATGATATTGAGGGTGTTGTGATTATATGACATGCAAATGGAGAATGATTTTAATCTATTTATGCATCTAACTAAACTATTTATTTTACTATATACCCGGGGTGTTTCTTCCTTTATGCGATCTAAAGAGATATCCTTCAACTATTAGTAATATAGATCATTTAACAATTGAAAGAGATGAAAATTATGTAAGATGATTCTTCTAACAAAGTAGTTTGACTAGAAGAATTGTGAAAATTATAACGCATTCGTATGTGTGATTATACATTTAATAATAAATCACAACCAAATATTAGAACAAAAGTGCATGTAACATTAATCTATAATAACGTTTCAAATGATATAATGCAATAAAAATATGACTGTCAATCTATAGATTAAGACTTAATACAAGTGAATAAAAGTACCATATGTACGAAGTTATACTCATGTAAACTGACAGTAATTGATCTTCTCCTCTTCACTTTCAAGCAATTTAAAGAGTACAGTAGTGCAACATCAGTTAAACAGCTTTAGTTGTCAAAAGATAACAGATGTGTTCCATCAATTCATCAAAGCATTCAAAAACATTCAGTAGTGCATTGTTTGCAAATTTTTTTGACAAATTTATGGACCCTTCTCTAAATGCATGAGAGGGGTTTAAATACTAAACTAATTATGTTTTAAAATAGATTATTGCAAAAATATAGAGGAGGTTTCAAACAACCATCCTCATAAGACTAACTTAAACTACAATCTAGGAAAATAAAATAACAATTTTGATTTATGAATTCTGCCCTTTCTTCTGGATTTGGTCATGAAGTTGAAAAATATCTATCATAGGCTTGAGCTGAGTTGGCTACGAAATCATCAATATGAGTCGTCCCTTGAATACTGCGTTTGAAAGTACTGGCTGCGATATTATTTTTGAATTTGTTAAGGATTTCCAAATCTGATACTGATGATAAGGTTTGATCAGAAAATTCCAATAATTTTCTTGATCAAACTTTTTTACCTTTTTAATTACTTCATCCTACATTTTTGCCTTTTGTATCCACTGTGTTTCTAGCTGTTTTAATTCTGAGAACACTTCAAACGTGTACTCTTTGATAAGTTCTGCTTTCACCAGCTATTCACATACAGATTCAATATTTTCCTTTGATAATTTTGATGTTTTCGTTGCTGCTTTCTCTACCTGCTTGATTTGTGCTTACCAATCTTTGAATAGGATATCCTTATGAAACTTATCTACCTAAGGTAGATCAGCTTCCTTTCGTGAGTCTGATGCTTGCCATTAAATGTTTTCATTGATTTTCTTCTCGAGTCTTTCACATTCAAGTTTTTGGAACTTGTTGTAGTGGATTAATATTTTCTACTATCTTCTGAGAATTTTCAGGTGTCTGAAAACTAGTTACTTGATTAACATTGGGATTGGCTTTAGGGGTTTTAATTGCTTTAGAAAACTCATCCCATTGACTGCTCAAATTATTCGTCTGGGAATTTTCTAACTAATCAAGCGTGTCATGATTGTACTGAACTTCTTGAGAGGTTGACTCTATTACCTTCTCTTTTTTCCTGCATCTCTATCTCTTGGATTACTTGCTAAATTATTTTCTCTGGGCTATTGTTTCTGGATTCAGATTAATTTTTAGAATGATCCGAATTGTGAGATTGATGCTCTGATTGACCTAATTCATCCTCATACATGTCTTTTGTTTCATTATCCAAGCTGATACTTGGAGTATGTCTGTTGACATCTTCAATAGTTAACAAATTGAGAGGAATTTTCTCCAGTCTCTTATATTTGTATATTTGGAAGGCTTCCAAATCATTTTGGCTAAGTTGACTAGATGCAAAATTAATTATATCTGAAAAATTTTCCATGCCTTGGAAGAGATCTTCAAATCCATCTATTTTCTTTACAAAAGGCTTCATTTTGAGGTATGTGATGTAATTTTTAATTACATCATTTGGATCATATAGCCTCTTTGGCATTACTGCCAAATTCAATAGATTAATATTAAAAACCTCCTTGTAGGTATGGCCAATATCAAAGAGTGAAAAAGTGCCACACTGTATAGGGAAATAAGGTCAAACAGCCTCCTTAACATCTTTCAGCTGTTTAGTAATACCATTAACAAGTTGGTAGGCTATCTCTCTTGCAAGAAACTTATCAGGAGCATAATATGGTAGGACATGGGGAGAAGCATAACTCCCAAATACTTTGACATATGTAAAATTCTCCTCTACAAACCATCTAGCCACAGAAAGGATATATGCACTAGCTTCTTCAGAAACCCTTGGAGCTTTCCTATTGAATATCATCTGGTGCATAGGCAACACTACTCCATGAATTTTTTTATAAAAATGCAGATGGAAGTCTGAATCCCAAAGGGCTCTATGATAAATATGGATTGGGATAGGGTCTTGGGTAGTCCACTTCCATCCCATGGTAGGAAAAATAGAAGAAAAGAAGATTGTGTCCATGACATAGGCAGACATATAAAAGGGAGGTAATTATCTAGATGAAACACTCCTTTATTCCTATATTATGTGATATGTTTGGCTAAAATTTCAGATAGGATATTTGCCCAATTTAGAATTAAGGAATTGACGATTGTGTCAATCATTGGAACCCAATTTACTAAAAACCTAGTGGTATCAGGTTTTGAAAACAATCTACAAAACATACCAGCAGCATAGAAATAGGGAGAAGGAATTTGGGCAATTGAGTACATACTGAGTTTATCTCGCTTCAAATTTCCCTGGTCTTCCTTCTATTCCTTTATGAATTTCATGAGGTCTGGATGTTCTGCTCTAAAGCTTTGCAAAAAAGATTTTTTATATTTATGCTGTGGAGAGGGTAGATGGTACATTGCTTGTAAATATTCTGCCTTGAAAGACCCTATGTTTTGTTGGCTTGAGGGGTCCTCACCTAGGTTCGAAGGTTAAGGTTTACCAACAAACCCCTATACTACTGGCCCTTTCAGCAGTGACTTGCTTGTGCAGGCCAAAGTCTCACCTGAAGCAGTATGGGAGGGTGCTGGAACTAGGTTTCCACGCCGTGGGAGAGAGTAGGTAATTCAAGTCGGTCCACAATTATAAGATCTATACGGCCCAAGGTCGTTCGTAGGAGTTCCAATAAATAACTAGAATACATCTATCGGATCTAATTAATAGGTTTGCATCCACGTGCGTACTATCAGCTATAATTATAGAACATTATATTCGCAGCAGGTTAACAAATCACATATGTATTTACCATAAACATAGACAGTTCGCAGCTTACAAACATATCATATAGCTCAAGTCCGCATCAACCATAACAGATAACATAAAATATCTGCTATACTTTCACACATCTATATTATCACCCAAAAATCCTCTTACATTCCCAAATTACCACCTGCGCACACAACCAGCAGGGTCTGCACACAGCAGGAAAAAGGATCTCCGTGCACACAGCCAGCAAGAGTCCTAACCCAAACAACCCTACCACAGATCTAACAATTCATAGTTTGCATCAATCTCTATTCATTTCCTACCTATGACTCAAAAAAGGTTCATCTATTTATAACGTTTTAGCCTACGCATCCAATGGTCCGCAAACCATGGTTTGCAAACTCCTGGTCTACCCTTGACCCATTTACAATGCGTTAGGGGCTTTGACCCACCCCAAAACCCCTACATTAGATTAAACAATAAAAAATTATATGAAAATGGACAAATTTCATAGCCATTGGGAGACCCTGCTCCAACAATCCCCCAACACAATCTTGTGACTTGTCCCAAGTCACTGTGTTGGTGGGGCTTCAACTTGCGCTTGTAATACTTTGATCGCCTCAGCTAATGGAGGTAGCACATCTTTAATTTGGATAGTTACATTCTGTGCAATGTTGACCAATTTTTTTGATAGTGGTCCCTCAGTCGCGGCGGTAACACTTTCCAAAGTCTGGTTCAGTTGCTTAATAGCAACATCAACATCCTGTGACAGTTTGAGGGCTTCATCCACCCACAGCTTCAGTCGGTCACCCAGGGTATTCTTCTTTTGCCACAGGTCCTCGATATTTGCCTGGAGTGCTTGGCTGGTGCACAGTCGTTGTAAGTGTTGGGCAAGCACCAAAGTGGGAAAGGTGGCTTCGATTGTCTCAAACTCCTCTTCTTTTTTCCACAGGTCCTGGTTGATCCCTCACAAGATTGGATTGTGTTGGACCTTAGTCCATAGATGCATGGCAGTCTCTAGTAGCTGGGCTCCCTGTGTGATCTGCCCTGTGATAACATTCGTGGCCGCGGTGACCAGCACAGTTCGCTGGGCCCGGATCTCTGGGGGTGTTTCAAGCTGTAACTTAGCATGCAGATCTATGATCTGCTGCTCCATGCATGTCTTAACCACCTAAAATTCATCCCAAGAAGACTTGAGTGCTGCGACCAGTCTTTCTAATTTTTCCTGAGGGGTGGCTAAGGCTGGGATATATACAGGAACATTTGCACAAAGTCAGTGAATTTTGTTCTCGAGCTCTGTGTGCTTTGCAGTGGCGAGATAGACCTCCACCTCGTTTACAATGATGGTTTGCTCAAATACACCGAGCTGTTGGTGTAGGTGGTTTTCTTGAAAGACAGTGATGTGGAGGCCCTACAAGAACTCATGGGGTAGTCGAGCTAAGTTCAGCTGGAATTCTACAATGGTCTGGAGTTGGGATCCCAGGTCGGATGGAATGAGGATCAGAGCTGCGCCAAGGAGAGAACAGAGGTGGCTGTCATCTGTAGCCAGTGCTGCGCTACTAGCGACAAAGGGTGGGCGTACCAGGGTCACACTGATATACAACATGTCTGATTTTAATTGGAGCACTCGCAGCCCAACCTGAATTGTGTCGACCGCGACCTACTGCTGTTCTTCTAAGGCAGCCCACCTGTCCTCTACGGCTAGAGTGACTGCATCGAAGATTTTTTCCAAGTCTTCATCAGTCAGTGTGATTGTTTCGTCACGTTTCGCTCACTGAGATCACTTCTTTTTGTGGGGCATTCTAATCAGCTCAGTTGTGTGCTTCGTGCTGCAGGGGGAGGCAGGTCTGATGGTCTCCAAACCTTCTGTACCCAAACCAGTGTGTGGGTCTGTCCGGGTTTCTGCCTCGATGTCCTTTTACTGCTACGAATCCTTTTGAGTGGTCGTACCAGTGTCCTGTCAGGTATTCTTGACGACAGGGGGTTTGACTTGGGATGTGCTAGTGCTTCTAATGCCCTTTGCGCCAGTTTTGAAGCCAAGTTTCCAGTTAGGGGGCCAGAGCGCAATGACATTGTCAATTTCTTCGTCCATCACCATGTAGGGAAGCGAAGTCTAGGATTTTTCTTTATGCGCTCTGATCTGAACATTGTGTAGAGTTACATGGAATGTGGCAATGCCCTTGTATCTCGCTTGGCACATGGCCGGGGACAACCGCAATGGGAATACCAGTTGTGGCTACGCTACTCCGAAAGAGGACCCTATAACATTCCTAGTTGTCTCGGGGTTGGCTGTGGATCCGTAGAACCCCACAAGGGAGACAGCCCCTTCACACATGTTCAAAATATCAGAGGATGGACTCGTAAGAGCTTCCCCAGGCAACCACCGCTATAAGAAACAACAACTAAGAGTAACAAAATACCTCACCGGCTCCCCGGGGACTCTATAAATCGTTGTTAGAAACTCATCGCACAAATACTATACCCAGTTAGAAACATACCCTTTCGCACACACACAAGCAACCGAGTGACATAGGCCGGAAACAAAGGTGACCTGCCACTTCCTCATCATTTTACATGCTAACAGCATGATGCCCAACTGCGTACCTTGGTCACTGATGGTCTTGATGATAAAACCCCGAGTATTACGGTCCACATGATACTTTTGGCACATGAAATCAACAATCTCCGCCTCATATTTCTTACCCACGCACTCCAGGGGGTTTGGGCCACTCATGGGAAGACTAGTGATCCGATGCATGAGCGCATCGTCAATGGGGATCCTATCCTGGATCCATAGGCATCCGTCATGAACTAGCACAAGCAATTTTCATGCAAGCCGATCCATTACATTGTAGTGTCCAAAGTGGAAATCCGAAGCTGATTTAGGAGCCCGGACCTTGCCAAACCACGTACCCAGCGTTGGGGGACAACTTTGACCCCATCATCGCCATGAACTTTATCATGTACAATTCGGGTGCAAGCTCGAGGAAGGCCTCAAAATTGGCCAAATCATGGTCATCGAACTTAACTTCATGAAGGTGACCAAAAGGTTCACTTATGATAGGGACCTCCCTTGGGGTCAGCGACATCTGCAGGTAGGTGATCAAGCCATCGAGGTTATTTGGCGTGCTCGTTGATGCCTTGTGTGGTCGCATGAAGGGGGGCAGCCAGTTGATTGGCTCGGAGGGTTGTGCCTCCTTCTACACAGCCCTCGGGGATTTCACGTTTCGTGGGGAGGTATGGGGCTTTCCTGAAGTCCATTTTGTAGGCTTCAGGGGATTTCCTGAGCCCTGAGCTTTTTCTTTTCCTTTTCGAGTGGTAGGGCTAGGTGTGGAGAGGATTTATTCAACTTCAGATTCTACCTCCACCGCTTCCTCAGTGTCGTGGTCTACTGAGGTTACTGGATCTGAGAGTTCAGCAAGGTTCATGGCCATCATTCTGGCATGAAATATGAACTTAGGGTTGCTACTGTCAAAGGGGGCAGGCTGCTCAGACATGCTAGCGGCATAGAATTTCTTACAGCACCACTTCATCCAGGACAACCAGGCTAAGTACAAGCTATTTGAGCAATACGGAACCTTTTTCTGAGTTATCTCACCTATTTTATAGCCTTGAGTACCGCCCAACGGCAAGGTAGACTTCACGTGGGACTTACCATCAAGTAAGCGGTAAAAAATCTTCCAAAATTGTTGCATTAATAGCTGGCCGTCTGCTCCATCCACCAGTAATTTGTTGTTTTTACCCGATTTTATCGTTTCACCTGCCATTTTAGGACTCCGGGTGCACCTGTACCCTCGCGATCCTAGTATACCTCGGCAGACTCCCCGACAATCCTCCCAAAATCCCGCTGAACCACTTATTCGCCGAGATTCCTTCCAACTAAAATTTCGTGGTTACTGAGATGATTGGAATTTTCCAAAACTGTGCCATCATTGTACTTTGCGAAGTGACCGCATCTTTTTAATTTACATACTTCAAAGCCATTGTTGCGCAAGATTTTCATGAGGTGCGATGGTGACAAATTCCACCACTCGATGTGCCAACTCCTTTCTTTGTACCGGAATATTTGGTGCTCAACTTAGTGTTCCTAAATTGAGGTCATAAATTATCAACCAGGGTCAGTAAAATGTTGAAGTGTGGTGCACTATATGTGCCTAGGTATCTATTTCTCACTACGTTGTGTTTATTGTTTTTATGATGTTTTTGGTTTTATGGTTTTATGTCAAGAAAGAAAAGAACTAAGTGTTGGTAAAGAGAAGTGGATGGTTACACTAAAACAAAGCAAAACCTACTCTAAACTGTGTATGACACTAAAGAACAGAAAATGCAAGTCAGATAATGATCCTCCTAGTAGCAGAAACAAATCACAACATGAACTCAATAACTTTATACATGAACTCATCCAATTCATTCATTAGAAATATGTTGGAATAGTTTGAGAAAAGAACAAGTTTAATACAAATGAGGTTCTCCTAAGGACACAATCATCTTACAATATTACAAAGAATCTCATCCATGGCTAGAGGTTTATTGGAACACAATTGAAAAGAGATTATTTGTAGCACAATAAGATTTCTACTCTAAATTAACTTGTAATGCTAAGATTACTCTATTCTGCAGCTCAGCTTGTCACTAGTAAACCTCATCCAAAAGTAGAGATTTTCTAAAATAGTTTTTGGAAAGAAAGGTTTAATTGTGAATTTGCAAAGGATTGCAAAATAATCAAGGCCTTAAACTGATATTACTAACTCCTGTCCAGATGATGATGTATTAATGGAAAGTTAGAACAAAAGAAGTTTTGTAAATAATGAAGGCCGTGGAATCTAGTGTTAACAATTAATACTACTTAAAGAACAATGGATAACACTGAGAATGCAATTGATCAAACTTGAAACACAATGACCACAACTAAACTACAGTGCCATTAACCTAATTTGAAATATAGTGAACAAAGTTGAACTAGAATGCCACTAATCTAACTTGAAAGGCAGTGAATTAAAACTGAACTAGAGTGCCATTATCAAACTTGAAATAGAGTGACAGAATTAAACTAAAATGACATCTACCTCCGGAGTGCTACAACTAGACTAAGGATGCAACTAATTACTGGAATGTTTAAGCTCTATCTCATTCAGAATTAGTGGTATTTTGGAATAGTTTGTAGAACAGGACTGGCTGCAACATGTTATGTAAATGAACATGAAAACATAAAATTCAACAAAATACAACAAAGCTCTAAAACACCATAACTATGTCCCATCCGAAATTAGTGATATTTTGGAAGAGTTTATAAGATTATGACTAGCTGTACAACTGATGTAATTGAGCATAAGAACGTAAAACTAACTCCTAAAATACTACAGTCACACCTCATTCGACATTAGTGATATTTTGGAAGAGTACGTAAGAACGAGACTAAACTGTAGCATCTAATGCAAATGAATATAAAACTCAAAGTTCAGAAAGTCAATTAAACTAGGAATGAAACGAGGCTAAATTACTTATCTAAATTATATGAACAAAGCTCCTTAGGTAGCAGGGGCCCTCTACCACCGGAGTAGCACGCAAATCTACTCAAGATTGACTCAGATCGTGCAATAAAATGATTTTTCTTTCATTAAAGGAGAAATTCTTAAAAACAGAGTATTTACGGCCTTCAAAGATCTAGCAACAAAACAAAATCTAACCAACAGTTTCTCGATCTCCCGAGTCATAATTATAATGAAATTACATAACTACTCTTTGAGAAAAACGGGGATAAGTGTCTTTCCCACTTCTAATCAAATTAAAACTCTTATTAACAGTCTTGTGCTTAACCGTGGACATCTGTAGAGTCTGTGTTTTGATAGGAAACTACTTCTCTTCTACGTGCATAACCACTTTGATACTTTAACTCAAACTTCGTGGGGAGCAAGAGATGATGGGGAGGTGTTGTCGATTTCACCCATATGCCTTTTTCTTTGTAGTGACACCTGGAACCTACATAAACATGAGGATGGCTGCAGAACAGACGACTGGCTACGAAATGCCTGTATTATGTAGCCGAGTCTTAGTCAAAATTACTACACCAAAAAAATCATAAAAACATAGCAAGTTAGTCATTATATAAATTCTTAAAGAAATTTTAATTAATCCTATTGATCAGTTAAGCTTGTAATTGATGAGGGACAAAGAAAATGAAGTGGAATGTGGTGAAAGAGAAGAACATCTTTGGGGCTCAACATACCCCCACTGCAAGGTTTTTGCATGTCCTCATGCAACTACTCCATGTACTCTGAGACCTCTGCTAGGACATCCAACCCTCTTCTTCTGCTTTGCCTGACAGTCAATGGTATTCTGGGCTTCCTTATGACTAACTTGAATCTTAAATTTGTAAGTGCCCTGATTAGCTTTTTGTTTTTCTTCTTCAATTTTTCACTGGCCTTGTACAATTTCTCCATTTGTAAAGACAGAGTTGAATTCATATCAATTTTTAGTTTCACCTGCTCCCTCAAGATGTCATTCTCATTCTTGATGTGCCTATTGAGTACTTCTAACTCATACTTATCTCTTCTTAGCACATCAATTTCAGATTTTGGTGGGCTAGGAGTTCTGTCTCTACTTTCTGAAGCTCTCCTCTCTAATGACTCAATATAATTGTAAACTTGTTGTTGTGCTAGGTCAATTTCTGGAGTTTCTTCATCCTCAATGTTTATGATCCCTGCTTGTCTAACCTCTATTTTCTTTAGTATACCTCTAAGTCTGTGGCTCCGTCTTGGTTGAGATGGCCCTTCACCTCTTTCTTTGGCATATCTTTTTATTATCTTCTCCTTCTTAAGTTGCTTCTTTATTTGAGCCAAATTCTCAGAAATCATCTCTTCACTTTCCTCTTGAATTGATTTACCAGTTTCAACTTCAATAGCTTTGGAAGTTTCCCTTCTCCTACTTCTTCTTGTAGGTTTTCTTTCAGGTGGAGATTCTTTGGGTTCCTCAAAATGGTTCCTCACTAGAAATTCTTCCCAATTATCTCCCATTTTCCTCAAATGATGTTCAATTAAGATTTTGACTAAACCATGGTGATACAAAGTTGTTTCTAGAAATTGAACCCTTTTTTGAACGTTTGAGGCCATTCTTTTCAGACTATGAATTAGGAAAAAGGGAAAATTAATCTCCTCATCTAAAAAATGCATCATTAATCGAATATGGTAGACATAGAGAGTACCAAATCTACCTTCACAGGTGATAAATTTTTGCAAAATGAGTAACATGTTCCTCCACTTATTCTTTAATGCCGAGCTAGGAATACCCTTTTTAAAAATGGAAACATCCATACCTGGAGTCTTAAGCATTTGCCTCCATGCTTCGTTATGGAATTCCCTATTTTTGAACCACCTTTCTCCTTGTCTAGGTAGTTCCGTTGCCTCTGCAATGAAAGCCTCTGTAACAGTGAATTTAATGTCTCCTATTTCGACCTCGGCTCCATTGAAGGACCTTGCAAATGTTTTAGTCACCTCTTTGTGAAAACCACTAAATTTCTCCAAAAATTGCAACCAACCTGCTTGTTGTAACATTTCTCTGATTTGTGGATATCCCTCCAAGTACTTGGTTCCAACCGGTTCAGTCCTCACTATTAGACCCATAGCTTTTCTTCCAACCTTCAGTTTACTGCTCCTCTGCTCACGGTGAAAATGGCTGTTAAAGAGATATTTCTGCCCCAAAGATGTTTCCTCCGTTTTACAGAGCGGAATGGCTAAGTATTGGCTGCGGAAATGAATGATATGGAGTGGTTTTGAAACGAGTATAATGCGGTGAGGTGGTTCATATGAGTTGAAAGCTAACACGGAAGAAAAGACCGCGGAGATATTTCGTTAAGCAATTCAAAATCATCATTAAATACTTCGGCCTAATGACGTGACTGATCAAATCACTTCAGTACTTTAACCGTTAAGTTTTAAATGATAATCGGATATGGCAAGATGGAAGGGTTTTTTTTTTGTTCAAAGTTTTTATGATATGGTTGATAGGCATGATCAACACGACTAATTAAAATAACCTTTTTGAATCATATATGACTTAACTATGCTAAAATTTTCATGATTTGTCACCATAATAATTTCATACCTTTGCCTTTCCTTTGATTTTCTTTGTGGTTTCGATATGCCTTGTCCTCAGTCATTGATCTTCAATTCCTCATAACTCTTTGATTTTTCTTGTTGTTTTGAATATGCAGGATCAATTTGCTGCTAAATCAAATGTTTACTGGATAGTGCCTTCAGGGTCTCTGGCTGTAGAATGTCTGTCTGGCTGCAAAATGTCTGACTGGCTGCAAAATGTCTGATTGGCTGCAGAATGTCTGATTGATTGCAGAATGTACTTGTAGAAGTCTTAAAACATGGAATGGAATGGTTTGAAGCATGAATGGAATGATGGAATATTATATGAAATGAATTAAAAATGGATAATGAAATATGGTGTAATGGAGTATGGGTGAAGTGAATAATGGGATGAAATGAATCACAATTATGAAGTGGAGTGAAAAAGTGGCCTGCAACTTCTGATCTGTATTATTCAACTGCAGAAAGAAATCAATCTTAGAACTCTGAGATGGAAATGAGGTGGACCATGGAATGAAATGAATGAAGTATGGATGAATGAAATGAAATGGAGTATGAAATGAAATGGAGTATGGATGAATGGAGTGAAATGGATCATAAGTGGGATGTGAATCACTTATGATTTTATGATAGCTTCTTGCAGAGAAAAAAAACAAACTTGAAAAGCTAAAGTGTCAGAAAGATTCTGTTTTTCACTCTATCTTTTCTGTATAAACATGCTAATCAGAGATTAGTTTTCATGTTTATACTTTATTTATTTATTATTATTATTATTATTATTTTTAATTTTTTTTTTCAATTATCTGACTTCAGAAAATTCAATTAAGTTGATGAAGAAGAAAAATTCTTCTTCATTAACTTCACATCACTGTTTTCCTGGAATTTCTTGACAAATTCTTCTCTTGAGAGTGGCTTATGATACAGCTTCAATCTATGACCATTCACAAGAAAAGTGACCTTCTCTTCATCTATTGTCTTGATTTTTATTGCTCCATTATCAAAAATTCTCATAATTTCATATGGTCCAAGCCAATGTGTTTGGAATTTACCTTGAAAACCCTTGAACTTTGAATCAAACAAGAGAGCCTAGTCACCTTCTTTGAACTTCTTTTCCTTGATGTACTTGTCATGCCATCTAGTCCTTTGCTGTTGGACTATACTTGTTTTCTGAACTACATCTTGTTTGATCTCATCCAATTCATTAATCTGCTCCAATCTATGCTTTTGTGCCTCTGATAGATCAAGTCCTAGCTGAAATGCCATTTTGAAAGTTTTAATCTGGAACTCTATGGGAAACAAAACTTGTTTTCCATAAACAAGTTCATAAGGAGTATGGCCTGTTGTGCTTTTCCATGTAGTTCTGTAGGCCCACAAGGCTTCAGGAAGCCTATCTGCCCAATCTCTTCTATGCAAATGAATAGTATTCATTAGGATCCCTTCAATGACCTTATTAGTAGATTCCACTTGACCATTTGCTTGTGGATGATAGGGAGTAGATTTTCTGTGTCTGATTTTGTACCTTTCCATCATTTGTTCCACTAGCTTTGATGTAAATTGAGCTCCTTGATCTGTAACAATTTCCCTTGGGACACCAAAACGAGTAAAAATATCCTCAAAAAGAAAATTAACTACAGATGCTTCAGTAGCAGAAAGTAATGGTTTGGCCTCTACCCATTTAGTAACATAATCAGTGCAAACTAATATATATTTCTTTTGTCTTGATGGAGGACTAATAGGTCCTACAAAATCCAAAGCCCATTTTTCAAAAGGTTCAATATGTACCTGAGGTTGTAATGGCATCTCACCCGAAGGAGAAGGTTTCCCTACCCTTTGGCAACTGTCACACCTTTTGACATACTCTTTAGCATCTTTAAACAAGGATGGCCAATAATATCCTAAATTAAGGATCTTATAGGCTGTCCTCTTATCAGCAAAGTGTCGGCCACAAGGTTCATGATGACATGCTTTGAAAATCTCAGGCATCTCATCTTCATGAACACATCTCCTAATGATCAAATCTGGACCTGTCTTGTACAACTCATTAGCAACCCATGAATATTTTGCACTGTCATAAATGATTTTTCTTTTATCTCTTGCATTCATTATTGAAGGAATTTTTCCTGAAACTAAATAATTAGCAATGTCAGAAAACCAAGGAGTTTGAGTAGAAATTGCAAAAAGATATTCATCAGGAAATTGATCTTCAACTAGGGTATTGTCTTGGATGTTTTGGAGTCTAGATAGGAAATCAGCTACTATGTTTTGTTTTCCAGGCCTATCTAGAATGGTAATGTTGAATTCTTGTAAAATCAATAACCATCTTATGACTCTGCCATTAGTAATTGATTTTTTCATTAAGTATCTAATTGCAGAATGATCTGTGTGAACAAAAGTTTCATAGCCTGTTATATAGTGTCTGAATTTGTTTATGGCATGAACAACAACTAAAAACTCTTTTTCAATTACAGTATAGTTTAACTCTGCAGGAGTCAAATTTTTACTGGTATAGTAGATGGCATAAGGAATCAAGTATTTTTGTCCCAATACTGCTCCTAGAGCTATATCAGAAGCATCTGTTGAGATATGAAAAGGTAACTTCCAGTTAGGTCCCCTTAAAATAGGTGCTTCAGAAATTTTTGTTTTCAGGGTTTCAAAGGCTAACTGGCAATCAAAATTCCATTTAAATTCACAATATTTGGTAAGTAATTTGAAGAGTGGAGATGCTATCTTGTTGAAGTTTTCTATAAACCTCCGATAATATCCTGTAAATCCTAGAAAACTCCTAACATCTTTTTGACAACTTGGAATAGATAAGTTAGAGATGACTTCAACTTTTGACTCATCAACTCTAATCCCATCCCTTGAAATGTGATGTCCTAAAACAATTCCTTCAGTAAACATCATAAAACACTTTTCATGACTTAGTGAAAGATTTGCTTCTTTACATCTCTTTAAGACTTTTTCCAAGTTTACTAAGGCTTCTTCAAATGTGTTTCCATAAACTGTGAAATCATCCATATATACCTCTACACAATCATGTATTAGATCTGAAAAGATTCCTAGTACTTCCCTTTGAAATGTTGCGGGTGCATTGCATAGTCCAAATGGAAATACTCGGTAAGCATAGGTACCCCAAGGACAGGTAAATGTGGTTTTGTCTTGATCTTCTAGTGCTACTTGGATTTGATTATAACCACTAAACCCATCTAAAAATGAGAAGTACTTTTTTCCAGCTAATGTATCTAATACCTGATCTATGAAAGGTAGGGGAAAATGATCTTTAAGAGTAGCTTTTTTTAATTCTCGGTAGTCAATACATACCCTCCATTTACCATTTTTCTTTGGCACAATTACCAAAGGAGAAACCCACTGACTATCTGAAATAGGATAGATAAAGTTGACATTCAACAATTTCTGCAATTCTTCTTTAACAATATCCCTAAGATTTGGATTCATCCGTCTTTGAGGTTGTCTGATTGGTTTACAATTTTTCTCTATGTAGATGTGATGAGTGCAAGTCTTGGGGCTTATCCCTTTCATATCAGTGTACTCCCATGCATATGCAGAAAAATGTCTCTGTAAAATTTTGACTAGCTCTTCTTGTTGAGATTTTTCTAGGTTCTTGTTTATGTTTAAAGTTTTGCCTGGAAATATCTCAATTGTAGAGCTGCCAAATTTATCCATGGAATAGAGAGACATTTGCCTTGATGACAAAAACTCAATGTTGGATTCTTCTTGAAATTTTTCATGTTTATATTCCGAAGAGGATTCAAAGTTTTCCAAGGTATTCAGAATTTGGCTATCTTCACTAATTTTTGAAATTGTGAAGAGAGGTTGTAAGTCTTCTTCATCCTCTATCCATTGAGTATCATCTAATTCTGTAATTGTTCTTGCTGGAGGATACAAGGTAAATTTCTTAGTTGAACTACCATAAGAGATGTACATATCACCAGATCTACAGCTAATGAAAGCATCAGCTGTAGCTAACCAAGGTCTTCCTAATATAATAGGATGTCCTCCTAGATTATTCTTAGGAGTTAGGATCATAAAATCCACATGATACTCCCAAGAATCTAGGGACACTAGAATGTCTTCTATTACCCCATCAGGTTTGATCACAGATCTGTCTGCTAATTGTAATAATGTGGGTGTAAAAAGAAGATTAGGAAGTTTCAATTTATCCATGATTTGTCTACTCATAATATTGATTGCTGCTCCTAAATCAATAAGTGTGTTTTGAATCTCAGTTCCATTGATGTGAATTTTAACAACTGGATTTCCTGGGTCTAGATACTTTGGAATAGCAATCTTACCCATCATGATATCTGCTATTTTTCCTGCCAGTTGAATTTTCTTTATCTCTCTTATTCTTTTTCTTGTTTTATTCATGCTCAACTCCTTTATTGTCTTTGCTAAGATTGGAATTTCCTTGATGGCTTGCAATAATGGGATCTTAATACAAACATTTTTCAGCTCATCTAGGAAATCATAATTAGGCACCATAATTTTTTTTTCTACACCCCTATCAATTTGTAATCTTTTTGGAAAGGGAGGTGTAGAAGTGGATGTTGATGGCTGCTCTAATATAGGAGTTGAAATTATTGGTTCTTTTTGTTTTGATTTTTCAATGTTTGGGTCTTGGAAAGTTGTGTTCTCTTCAAGACTTTTATTTACCCGTAGAGAATCTTCCTCAAAATTGTCTTGCTCTTGTATGATTACAGAAGGTTTCCTCTTTTCAAGTATCCTTCCAGACCTAAGTTGAACATCACTAAGGTCTAAAGGAGTGATCAAATAAGTTGGAAACTGTTGGCCTTCTATCATGTATGTGTTCTGAGGATTTTTAATGTTGGGGTTTGGTATGGGTTGGGTAGGCAACTGATTTGTTTTCTAAGGAAATGGTAATCGAAGTGGTTGATTTTGATGTTGTGGATTTTGAGGATTTTGTTGAAAGTTTTGTTGAGGAGGGAAATGTGGATATGGTGGATAGGATGGTGGATATTGATAATACTGAGAGTATCTTCCATAGGGATTTTGTGCTCCTTGCGCCCAAGTTTGTGATTGATTTTGAAATTGGGGCCAAGGTTTCTGCCAAGAATTCCAATTTGGTGGAGGTTGATTGTACATCTGATCATGGAATCCTTGTGTTTGAGGTCCTTGCCAAGGCCTTCTAGAGACAAAATTGAGAGATTCTGTGGAACTTGAAGGAGTATCTTCTTGAAAGATAGCTTTAAGACCAGTAAGTGAAGGAAAACTCTTGGTCTCATGTTCTTCTAAACAAATTACACAAGTCTCCACAACTTTGGCATCCAAAGGGAACTCTCTCAAGGCATGTTTCTTTCTACATTTGGGACAAAAGATTGCTAAGGCATCAGATTCAACTTTTTTCTTGTTTTGTAACTTAAGGGTGTCTATTTGTTCACTAAGACTCCCCAAGATATCAGATTTTAACTCATCAAGCATATGTCCTATTTCTGCCCTACTTACTGTCCCAGTAGCAGACTTACTTGCCCTTGCAAGAGCAGGGTCTCTTGGTCCTTTTACAGTTTTAGATTTCCCTCTTGAAAGGTTGATACATAATTCAACTATTTCAGGTAATGTAAGCTAAGATATATCCCCTTTTCCCATAATGTTAAGGATATCTAACCATTCATCCCTAATTGTCTTCAACAAAAGAGCTTTCAAAGTGTCTTGGTCTAGGTTTTCCATTTTTTCTCTTTTGATGTTGTAGTTAAATCTCTCCAACAAATCTTCCAGATTTTCATCTTATTTTTGTACCATTTTAAACACTTCCTCCTTCTGGTTGGCTGGCATACAGTAGTCCAAATACCTTTCTAGAAATACTTGTTTCATGTCTTCCCATGTACTAATAGAACTGTTGATCAAACTCATAAACCACTTCAATGCTGCTCCTTTCAATGTTGAAGGAAATAATTTAAGTTTTTGAGCATCTTGTAAGTAGTCATAGGTTCTACACAGGACTTCAAATTCAAATAGGAAGGTTTCAGGATCTTCAGTTTTAAGTCCATAAAAGTTTGGAAGGACAGAGGGTGAAATGTTTTTCATAGTTGTATTAGTTTCTTCATCTACTATAGGAAACCCAAAAGAGCTTCCCATTTCTCTTCTACCTCTTCCTCTGCCTCCTTCTCCTTCTGCACCTCTACCTCCTTCTCCTCTACCTCTACCTCTACCCCCTCCAAATATTGTGTGTTCTCCATTAAAACTCCTCCTCCCCCTTCTTCTGCCATAGTTGATTCTTCTGTAGAAGTTGAAAAGTTTATGTCCCTAGCAGGGGTTCCTGAATCTCCTTCTAAGACAGGTTCAATGGGTAAAGTGGAAGGTCTTTCTAATGGAATATCTAATCTTAAGTTCTCTGGAAGTCTAGGATCAGTAAAGGATGGAATGTGGGTTTGAGTTGGAGGTGTGTTGGCTCTAGGTCTTGGTGAAACAAGTGGTGTTCTAGGAATCAAGCTTCTGCTTCTTATGAATCTACCCCTTGAGTCTCTTTCTCTACGCATATCATTGTTTTTGGGTGGTAAGAAACAAGGCTACCTAGTTACACTTCCCCAACAACGGTGCCAAAATGTTGTGCTCAACTTAGTGTTCCTAAATTGAGGTCATAAATTATCAACCAGGGTCAGTAAACTGCTGAAGTGTGGTGCACTATATGTGCCTAGGTATATATTTCTCACTACGTTGTGTTTAGTGTTTTTATGATGTTTTTGGTTTTATGGTTTTATGTCAAGAAGGAAAAGAACTAAGTGTTGGTAAAGAGAAGTGGATGGTTACACTAAAACAAAGCAAAACCTACTCTAAACTGTGTATGACACTAAAGAACAGAAAATGCAAAGCTTGATAATGACTCGTAGTAAGGAAACAAATCACAACATGAACTCAATAACTCATAGCATGAACTCATCCAATTCATTCATTAGGAATATGTTGGAATAGTTTGAGAAAAGAACAAGTTTAATACAAATGAGGTTCTCCTAAGGACACAATCATCTTACAATATTACAAATAATCTCATCCATGGCTAGAGGTTTATTGGAACACAATTGAAAAGAGATTATTTGTAGCACAATAATATTTCTACTCTAAATTAACTTGTAATGCTAAGATTACTCCATTCTGCAGCTCAGCTTGTCACTAGTAAACCTCATCCAAAAGTAGAGATTTTCTAAAATAGTTTTTGGAAAGAAAGGTTTAATTGTGAATTTGCAAAGGATTGCAGAATAATCAAGCCTTAAACTGATATTACTAACTCCTTTCCAGATGATGATGTATTAATAGAAAGTCAGAACAAACAAAGTTTTGTAAATAATGAAGGCCATGGAATCTGATGTTAAGAATTAATACTACTTAAGGAACAATGGATAACACTGAGAATGCAATTGATCAAACTTGAAACACAGTAACCACAACTAAACTATAGTGCCATTAACCTAATTTGAAATATAGTGAACAAAGTTGAACTAGAATGCCACTAATCTAACTTGAAATGCAGTGAATTAAAACTGAACTAGAGTGCCATTATCAAAATTGAAATATAGTGACAGAATTAAACTAAAATGACATCTACCTCCGGAGTGCTACCACTAGACTAAGGATGCAACTAATTACTGGAATGTTTCAGCTCTATCTCATTTAGAATTAGTGGTATTTTGGAATAGTTTGTAGAATAGGACTGGCTGCAACATGTTATGTAAATGAACATGAAAGCATAAAATTCAACAGAACACAACAAAGCTCTAAAACACCACAACTATGTCCCATCCGAAATTAGTGATATTTTGGAAGAGTTTATAACATCATGACTAGCTGTACAAATGATGTAATTGAGCATAAGAACGTAAAACTAACTCGTAAAATACTACAGTCACACCTCATTCGACATTAGTGATATTTTGGAAGAGTACGTAAAAATGAGACTAAGATGTAGCATCTAATGCAAATGAATAAAAACTCAAAGTTCAGAAAGTCAATTAAACTAGGAATGAAACGAGGCTAAATTACTTATCTAAACTATATGAACAAAGCTCCTCAGGTAGCAAGGGCCCTCTACCACTGGAGTAGCACGCAAATCTACTCAATATTGACTCAGCTCGTGCAATAAAATGATGTTTCTTTCATTAAAGGAGAAATTCTTCAAAATAGAGTATTTACAGCCTTCAAAAGATCTAGCAACAAAACAAAATCTAACCAACAGTTTCTCGGTCTCCCGAGTCATACTTATAATGAAATTACATAACTACTCTTTGCGAAAAATGGGGATAAGTTTCTTTCCCACTTTTAATCAAATTAAAACTCTTATTAATAGTCTTGTGCTTAACCGCAGACATCTGTAGAGTCCGTGTTTTGATAGGAAACTGCTTCTCTTCTACGTGCATAATCGCTTTGATACTTTAACTTAGACTTCATGGGGAGAAAGAGATGATGGGTAGGTGTTGTGGATTTCACCCATATGCCTTTTTCTTTGCAATGGCACCTAGAACCTACATAAACATGAGGATGGCTACAGAACAGACCACTGGCTACGGAATGCCTGTATTCTATAGCCGAGTCTTAGTCAAAATTACTACACCAACAAAATCATAAAAACATAGCAAGTTAGTCATTATATAAATTATTAAAGCAATTTTAATTAATCCTATTGATCAGTTAAGCCTATAATTGATGAGAGACAACTAAAATGAAGTGGAATGTGGTGAAAGAGAAGAACATCTTTGGGGCTCAACAGTACCTATAGTGATGTGTACATGTAACATATGTAGTATTGTGTACATATGATGTTTTATGCACGTGGTATATATGGTGTTGTGTGTATATTTCATATGCAGTGTTGGTTATAGGTGGTGCTATGTACATTTTGGATATGTGGTGATATGTATATATCGTATTGCGCAAATGCTGGATATGTGGTGTTATGTGCATACGGTGATGTATGCATGTTGGATATGCAGTGTTGTGTACATATGGTGTTATGTACTTGTTGTATATTCAGTGCTATATACATATGGTGTTGTGTGCATGTTGTACATATGGTGTTGTGTGCATGATTGTACATGTGGTGTTGTGTGCAGGTGGTGTCATGTACATGTTGTGCATGTCGCACTTTTTACATGAGGTGTCGTGTAAATTTCGTGCATGTGGTCTTGTGTACATGTGGTATCGTGTACACATTGTATAGGCGGTGTAGTTTCAATTTGGCATTGTCTAAATGTTGTATAGGTGGTGTCGTGTACACATGATGTTGTGCACAAGTGGTGCGGGTGGTGTTGTGTACGTGTGGTACTATGTACATGTTGTGCATGTGGTATTGTTGTACATGTGGTATTGTGTGCATGTCATACATGATGTGTTGTGCATACTTGGTATTGTGTGCATGTGGTACATGTTGTTTTGTTTACGTGTGGTACTTTGTATTTTCAATTTGTAAGCATTGTATCGTGACATGTTTATTCATAATGTTATACAATGTGTAGGTGTATGTGTTATGTTGTACGTCATATGTAGGTGTATGTTTTTTATGTGAGGAGTAGGTGCATGTATTGTATGGTTTTGTATGCCATATGTAGATGTTTTATGTGTTGTGATGTATAGTGTGTGCATGTGTACATAATTTAAGGGAAGCAAAGGCATTGGGTGCTTGCAGGGTGTGGAAACTGATCTGGTGTGTGTACAAAAGAACAAAGGCCGAAGTAAGGATCGATGAAGGATAAGTATCGATATTTTGTTTAAATTTTATTATGCATGTGATCTATGATTCTAGTTTATGATGATTGCATGCGATGTATGATTTCGATTATGATGGTTTCGTTTTGCGCTAACCAAATGTGATATGTTTATACTTGATGATTTTATCAAAAAAATATTTTGACAGGAAGTGAACATAATTGAAAGTGTACATTATTGATGAGCTACCAATAAGGTATGATGTGAATATATTTCAATTTATTTTGAATATAATGGAAGTTATGGGCTTGGTACAGGAAGCACCAAAATGCATGGTTGGGTGGTTGAAACTCATTGAAAGCATTAGCAACAACAACAAAAGGAATTGAAACAAACAACAATATGATGGTAAAGCACTTTAGGAGTAGGGCCATTATGGGACATGTTGGGATGTATTAATGACTATTAAATGGCTAAAAAAATACACATAAATTATCAATCCAGGGATGACTTTTATTTCAATGACAGTCACACTATCTATGTTGATACATCAAAGAAGAAGAAATCCAAATAAAGGAAATTGTTGTTGAAGTAAATGCTAGAAGGAATCACTCATGCAGAAATAAAATGATCTACAGGACTGTGATCACACCTTAATTAATCTGTACGTAGCGCTCCAAACAATAATTACCCAGCTAGTATCTATAATATCACGTGTAAAATCATATATAATATTGGAATTGAAGCATATCTATTCACATATAAAATAGTAGCAACAAAAATTCCACTGATACATAAAGTAAATAGAAATATATACATAGCTGCATTAACCGCTACAATCCCTGCTAAAGAGGAGGGCCCTTCCTCTCTAGCAGGGCGCAGGAAGAAAAAGAACTTAACAGAATTAAATCAGATAATGCATTTAACAATAAAAATAGGATAACTTGTACTATTGTGACCAAAATTACAGAGCCAAAGTAATACTATTCTCAGCTAACCTTTCAACCTCAAGGGTCAAGAACTATATAGTGGTTACATCTCAAAAAAACGAGGGATGGATCAGACATGTGAATCTTATGATTCTCATGCTGATCAAAATAGAATACATATAGGTACAACCACTTCTTAATAAAACGTCTAACTGGAAAAATATAGATTACAATCAGAACCGCCAAAGGCTGTTATCAAAAAATACAATACTTAATAACTTCTATAGCTATCGTGGTAAATCACAGCTATATCGTAACAACTACAGGACAGGTCAGCATCAAAACTTGATGATATCCAGTCAGCGGTACAACTGTAACAATAGTTCATCAGCGGGCCTGTAACAGCATGGTGTAATAGCATCGTGGTGTAACAGATCACTGTAACATCACACCTTTAATTGATCCTGTACGCCTCAAGCTCTAGATATTTTTTTCTACAAATAGCATCTGGAAAGACATCAAAAGACCAGAGATATTC
>JAXQQM020085427.1:0-29168 GCA_034641835.2 Pinus albicaulis
TCACTGCTCAGAAATCTCCCTTGCTCTCTTGCTCTCCTTCTCCCAATCTGCTCATGAAAGAATGAATGACCTTTTCCTCTTTTTCCTCCTTTAACCTAACCCTAAGTGACTTTTGGGGAATCCCTAAATCCAATGGCTGAGATAGATTGAGATCTAGGGCTGAGATTAAATGCTCATTTAAATCTCACTTTTCATTTTTTAATTCACCCCACTTTAATAAAGACCCACTTAGTCTTTTATTTCCGAAGTCACTTTTTCCTTTCTAATTTTATATTGACTTTATTTAAAGTCACTTTAACTTTAGTAACTTTATCACTTAAAGTCACTTTAAAATTAGATTTGACTTTATAACTTTATAAAGTCACTTTAGTAACTTTATCACTTTTTAAATTAGATTTAACTTTATAAAAATTTATAAAGTTACTTTAGGAGAAAAATTAAATTCTTTTGGACACTTTTCCCTAGGCCAAAGATCAAAGCCTTAGGGAACCACCTGTCCTCCGGTACCAAATTTCAACACCTTTGGACTAGAGTCAAAGACTAATCTTCCAAGAAAAGTGTGTGAACAAGGAGTTAGACCTCCAATATGCCTTGTGATCCACATTAATATGCCCATAACATTAAATGAAAGCACATGATTGCAAGAATGGTTAAAGTACCTAACGATAGATGTCATACCTTCCTTCAAGAAGAAATGTCAGATGGGAGAGAGATCCGACTGGAGCAATAGGTGGAAAATCCTGGCATAGTGTTATGTGCTTACCGTCATAGGGCTGTTGGCTGGTTGGCTGTCCTAAGGGTTACCCACTTCTAGTGGTTAACAAGACCCTCAAGGCAGAAGGGTGCAATCTATAGAGATAGCATTGCAGTTGAAAAACATGGAAAATATTTGTGGAACATCGTTTGAGAGGTCTTTCATTACTTTAGAGGAGATGTAAACCCACCTTTAGTGGGGGTGCTTCTAAGCACAATGTTAGATAAAGTTTAAAGTGGTGTGTTATCTAGATTTGTTGTTTTTTTACGCATTGATTCATCGAAGTTTGGGGATAAGGCTAAGACACCCGTCCTACTTATGTTGGAAGGAGCAATGCAAGGACATAGGTGTGCTTTTTTATTGTATATTTTCTACTGCAATGGAAGATGCAATTTTTCAAAGAGAAAAAATGTGAGGAAAAACTCCACTTCAAACGTCCTCCTACCGAATGTGCAACTATAGAATGTGAACAAACAGGACTAACATCAGAGTGCTTTTACAATCTTGCAAATTGGAATTACATACCTTTTCTAAAGCAGATAGATGCTTCATGTTTGTATGTAAATTTAATGGCCATCATAAATTCATAAATCAAACAAGTCTCTCAACTAAGCTTATCCAATTAGAAAACAACATCAATCATGTAACCATATTTAATATTATCATACATCATGAGATGCCTAATGTCATGTAATATTAAGAGAGAAGGCAAGTATTCTGTTTTAGTTGCTGTCACATTCAAGTCTTCATACCTCATATGTATACAAACGAATAGGTGTATCATCATCCCTTCTGAACTGTTTAACCCTGCTTCTAAATGTAGAAACATAATCATTATCATCATTATTTTCACTCTGGGCATCTGACTCATGGCTGACATCCTCCTTACGCTTCTCATTGGTGTTGCAAGAGGTGCTTTGAAGATTTGCATCTGTGGTAATACTAGAATTTTCAACCATAACCCCAGAACTATCCATCTTACGAACTTCAAACAAAGGAGATCGTCCTGTTTACGTTTACAAGGCATCATAGTCACAACAGTTTAATACAGTATCATATAAAGAAGGCAGTGTAGCAAGCATGATATTTAACTATATCTTGTTTGGCATTTCTGCAAAGCATGAAGCACGTTATGAATCATGCAGAATGTGATATAAAATAGAATTTCTGAAGGAGCGCACATGACAAAACAGAATACCTGCAAGAATAGCATCCACAGTTGCTTCTAAGCTATGATGAATTCGCCATTCAGTCAGTGATATCATCTCCACAGCACAAGTAAAAGCAGGTGGCCCTTTTCTCTCAAGTATTGTTTTTTGAACTCCCCTTCTAAACGCCTCATCATCCCCCAGTGTAACACTCTTTCAGGCATACATCCAAGCACTCAATAATGGTTAGAACAAGATGACATGAATAGGATGAAAAAATTGCAACTCAAAATGAAATCATTCTTTGGTTCACCATTTACAATTTTTTGTTAGAATATTAATGTCCATTTTATATTAATGCTTGTTTTGCAATAAATTTGAAATAAATGGGATAAATATCAAAAAATATAAGGTACATAAAATAAAAGTCAAGAAGATGAGGATTTAGGAATGAATGGATGATTAAATTGTTTGGAGGATGTATATGTAATGCCATTCGCTTGGCAGGCACGTCTATTTTATGGAAAAGGTGGTGTCATTCAACTTTTAATGGGGATGATGCAACCACATTTCAGTTGGGTCAGATTGCAAATTTACACTCAATGTTGGCAGCAAAGGTTTCAGCTGGAATTGGCATTTCTTAAAAACAATGTAGACTCTTGAAGCCGATGCTGATGTGCTAGCTCTCCTTGCCTATTTAGGGAGGGGTACTCTGCATAATGATTAATCAGAGCTTGGATCAAAGATGTATTGATTTTTTATATATTTTTTACTTTTCAACAATGAAATATATGATGCATTTTCTAAAAAAGAGAATGAAGATTTAAGAAGTATAAAATTTGTGAGAGCTTAGTTTAAGAAAACCTTGTAATCTAAATATATGGTTTATTATGAAAAAAAAAATATGTTTCTTCTCCTGCATTTTCCTTCCATTGTTATTTTCTTTCATTTGCTTTGATTATATTTAAACTTGGTAGCAAAGCCGAAAAAGAATTGGTACTTGCAAAGAGGAAGGGTTACATGTTAATGAGGTGAGGACAAACTGCAAGTTGTATGGACGTCTGCATTATTCAGCTTTCAATTTTTTGTGAGAGGCACCAAAAAACAGGAAACATGTCCTAGCAACAAAGTTGTCATTCCTTGCTATTAAGGAGGTCGTTGCTAGTGAGAACTGCAGAAGAACTAAATTCAGCTTAGAAAAAGTGCATGAATCTGAGAAGTGTGGCATGTTAGTTGACAACCACTGCCTCAAACTGAAGTGTTGCATGTTCAATGGAAAAAGTTGGTATTGCATGTTCCTTGTGAAGCATCGCATGAGGTTGAGAAGTGTTACAAAGTTGTCATTCCTTGCTATTAAGGAGGTCGTTGCTAGTGAGAACTGCAGAAGAACTAAATTCAGCTTAGAAAAAGTGCATGAATCTGAGAAGTGTGGCATGTTAGTTGACAACCACTGCCTCAAACTGAAGTGTTGCATGTTCAATGGAAAAAGTTGGTATTGCATGTTCCTTGTGAAGCATCGCATGAGGTTGAGAAGTGTTACATGATTCTTAAAACTGTGGAGATTGTAAGAGTATGACCATGGGAAGCGTGATGAGATATTCCTCTAAAGAGATCTGGAAAGCCACATTGTGAAAAGATATGTTGATTCCTGATTCATTATTTGTCCACACTTCATATAGCAGCACTTGATATGAGTACAAAACAACAATTTGTATACTCAGTGCTCACATACAAGATTTGAAAACTCCAAGGAGAGAAAGCATGCAAGTGAAAAGGAGATTGACATAATCTATACTTCTGTATACTCTATATTGCATTATCTCATTTATAGAAGTATATAATTGTGGGACAGTGATCAAAGTTGAGCAAAGTTCCAATAAAATATAAATTCGATAAAGTGGGTGAGAGATCAATTTGGATGAACTCAACCAAAAGAGAAAAGGTAAAGTACAAAATGGATAAATTTTATTTAATGATACATGTTCCACTAAACTAAGTCTCATCATGGCTAGTCTCATGGCCTTACAATTCCCCTTGATCGAAGAAGAATGCACTTGCACCAATTACTATTGGACGCATATCCTTCGAGATTTTGTGTAGTTGTAAATATTTTGTAAATAAACTAAATTAGGAATATGAAGAGTTGGGTGAATAAGAAATACCATCCAGAAGATAAAACCAAGAGTCATCTCCTTGATGTATTTAAGTATGATTCATGTTAATGAAACCAATTAAAGTGTGGAGTTATTCCTCAGTCATCATGGTATCAGAACAAGCCCTAACTCCATGATTCCCACTCATAAATGCCTCATTGTCTCTCTTCCCATCAAGTTTGCCTCTCTTCCATTTGAAGACAATCAGACTACCATTCTAAGTCCATCTGGCCTTTCCTCTGCCAAATCCACATACATTTTTTTTCCGGACACTCCCCTAATCTCTCTCTAAATCCATTTCTCTATCTGTACGTGAGAAATCCCAACAAATTTACTCTTCTCCACACTCATTTGTGTAATAAAGACCATTCATCTTCATCCTCATTCATGATTGTTCATTCTACTCCTCTAGCAGCTATGTCCTTTACTAGTCTGCTCTACGATTTATTAGTCTGTGTTCATTCTACTCCACAATTGACTTGTTTGCATATTCCTCAAGCTTGTCCATGGCTTCTCAATGCTTGTTGAAGGTTTGACAAGTACAACTCTCTTCTCACACGACCATCACTTCAATTCTATCTCTTTGCACACTACGTCATGCCCATTGTTCAGCTGAAGTCAAAGTATTAGCAACTATAATAAGTATTATTGTAGTATGAAAAAGAGCAACCTTGGAAAGAGTTGCGCCATTACTATGAGAGGAATAGTGTGTGTGGTAGGAGTAAGATAAATAGTGACAACCATAAATTCATCCTCATACCTAGTGATCCAATTCCCAATAGAGGTATAAAGTGGCTCAATCTTGTCCCCTATAGCTGAAATTATCATAGTTCTAGTTTTTACAAGGGATAGGGTTAGGAATATGATACACAAGACGCCCCATGGCATCAAATGTCTTTGGTGAAATCCATCTTGAGAACCTACCTACTCACAAGCAAATCCATAGGCTCTTTCTCTGAAGTGCCTTGTCCAATTCTGACTATCTTGGGACTATGACTTGCCCCAATGTTAACCTGTTTGTGGCCATCAAATATACCAAACCTATTCCTTTTCCTTTTTCGACTTTTGACGCGTTGAGGCTTGATCCTGCGCAAAACTGGTGGTTCATTTTTTATATCCTTTTTCTTTTTTCATTTTTTTCTTTTATTCCTGGTTAGTTGCGATGGCGATGATGATGCAATAACTGTCAATGCTACAACTCTATCTTGAAAACGCTCTGATGGAAGATTTGAAGTACCCCCTCTTTTCGAGCTATGCCTAATCTCTTCGTTTTGAATCTGTTCTATTAAGGGGGGAAGAAAATTTGTCAACACAACATCACTTCCTGTCTGGCATGATCTATAGATAATCTCATTGTTGGGTTTCCTTGGATCCTCAACATGATATCTTTTCTCTAACTCCCGATCAAGTCTGACAAGGTTATTATCTGGCATGGGAATGGTGGCATATGACAAGTCCATTTGAAGGCTACCACCTAAATCTGATGCCCATTTTCTTGATAGGAGCATTCCCCATGAATTAGGAACATCTATCACAACAATATCCATAGTCATTATTATGTCTGGGTATGCAGCTAGGAAAACCTGTAAATCTTTAATTATCCCACACACTTCAATTCTTTTAAAATCCATTGAACATATGTTGTGATAGGGCCTAGATACACTTAAATTCAGTTGCTCCATGACTTTCTTGGTCATGACATTTGATGAAGCCCCTGAATCAAGCATGCAGTTGTGTAAAAGACGATAATTCACTATCAAAGAAACATAAAATGGCAAATGATCTCAGTTCCCCACATAACAGTTCATACTTTTCAATACACTTTCTTCATCTCCTGGTTCATTATTAGGCTTTTCTTCCCTCTGAGGAACTTCAATTGCACTTAGTAACTTGGCCCTTTGAGATCGTATCTTTAAAAGCTCTATCACTGGGATAGAAACCTTTGCATTATTCACCCAATTGCCCAAGTCAAAATTTAATTCTGAAGTAGGAGGAGAAAAATTTCTGTGATTATTTCAGTCTTGAATATCCCTTCTCTAATAAGTCATCCCTTTGTGTTTTTCCATAGCAAGAATTTGTCCAAATGTGGGCTTTTCCCCAAAAATATTAGTGACTTTGTCAAGATTTGAAATCATATTGTCAATCCCAAGATTATTGGGACTATGGTCAATCTCTTGATCACTTTCAATGGTGTATATTTGATCTTCCATGGAGAACATATTGATTTGACCACTAGTTCCTACATGTTCATCTCCCAACATGCTACCTTCCATAATTCTCTTTACATATGGGCATGTGGCTTCTTCATGGAACTCATTACATGGCCTAAAAAAAGGGGGAATTTGATTGACCATGTTGGTGGCTTCCAATGGATTTGGAGGCCTATAATATTGATGAGGGCCTTTATTCTTTTGCCGTCCATTATTTGGCCTAGGTTGGAATCTTTGCACTTGCGATCTTTCCATGGCCACCAACCTACTTTGCATGGCTTACATTTCTTTAGTGTGGTTTGCTTCCATGCTCTTGATGAGTTGAGTTAATTCCTTAATAGAATCATGTGTAGTGTCTTCCTTGGCCTTGCCTTTAGAATCATTCGATTTGGATGGCCCTCTAGTGAAACCAGGAATCTCAGATTTTCTTGATTTCTTTCTGGCCCTCTCCATTTTCAAGGCTTCAGTTTGAACTACGCCCAAAGTTGCAGGTTCCTTCCTCCTCAACTCATAAGCGGTATCCACACCAAAAGCATCTAAATATGAGCATAAAATAATTTCATCCGGAGGTTTAACAGTTGCAGCCATGCTTTTAAACAATTCATTGAATCTTTTATTAAATTCCTCCATGGTTTCATTCTCATTCTTCTTTATGGTGCTAATGGCACTAATCAGATGACTATTCTCTCTTCTCTCTCCATACTTTCCCATGAAAGCATTAACAATTGTTTGCAAAGAATCATACGAGTTCGCAAGTTGCTCAGTGAACCAATCAAGAGCATCCTCTTCTAAAGAGAGAACGAAAAGCCACATCTTTACATCCTCATAGCTAGCAACGTTACACCACTTAAAGATGCAAACATTAAAGTTCTTCACATGTGATGCAGCGCTAATGGCATTGTTACCTTGAAAAGAAGGCAACCTTTCAATAGCCTTGTCAGGGATATTGTGAGGATAGCCATTAATGTTAGTAAAGTTACAAGGGGCAAAAAGATCATTCATGATGTTAGGCTCAACTTGTTCTTGAAACAGCAAATGAATGTCAGAAATAACCTCTTGCCCAAGACTAGCAAGAGCTCTACTATGAGAAAGTCTATTTAAGGTCTCTCTGAAAACCCTTTCTGGATCAGGAAAGGGGCTAACTAGACCACTTTAATTTCTCCTAGTAGAGACTCTTGCAAAATTAGAATTGAGTGGAGTCGCCACTTGAGCAAGAATCTAAATCTAAAATTCAAATATGCCAAAACTTAAAGTTAGTCGTTTTCCCAGGCACAAGAAGACTTGTCCTCGACAACGACGCCAAAAAATGTTAACTCTCCTTGCCACCTACACCTACCTACAAGTTAGTGGAAAAATCCCTCAGCCCCACATGGTGTGGTTGGTGGCAAGGAATTCAGAGAAGGGGTTGTCACCTACTCCCAATTCTCTTTGTTTAAGCTATCTCCTAAGGTAGCTATGGGGGGTGGTCCCTAAAAGAGAAACTAAGTTAGAGATTTTGAGTTTTTAGGAGAATTGTTAGAGTGAAATTGGATTACTTTTAAAGATCTATGAGCATTTTATATGCAACTTTGCAATAATAATATCAAATCATTCAACCAATGCCTTTAAATAAAGTGCTCAAGAATAATGCTCAAAAGATGAGAACACAATAATCCTGAAATGGAAACAAAAGATGTCAACGCAAGATATTTGCAGGATAAAATGATCATAGGATAACCAAATTTCAATATTTAGACATATCTTGTCATAGTTCGAAACAACGAAAAAAAAAATTAGATGTTGAAGATGAAATTAAACTTTGCGAAATTAGAAAGTAAGCATCACACTACTTGCATGAGATTAACAACCATAAAAAGGGAAATGTAATGAAGAGTGCTATTGGTTCATTTTAGTTAAACTTTCTCTACAACAAATATTTCAATTCAACTTTTCAATCCCCAGACCTCACCCTCGCCCGAATTATGTGGACCTTACAGTGAGGAGTCAATAGGGGAGTAGAGGGTCCCTAGAAGTCTATACAACCAACTTATGTTGGAGGTAAGTTTTAATGAGTTGCTTGTGTGAAATGAATATTGAATAATCTCATTTAAATGATACATGCAAATTTTCCACAAGAGATGAGATGGAGTTTACTTGCAATAATAAAACAAACTTTAAGAGAAACAAATAAATTTATATGTGTCGTAGCATTTTGATGGCAAGTGGAATGAAATAAGTTCTTATAAAAAGGGTGCTTCAATGGTTCCTCAACATGCCTGAAGCATAAACATTAAATCAAATGGGATTTTGCCAAACATGTGAATTTTTCACACATAAAAAAGAGATTTCGCTCAAGTTTGTAGCATTGAGTCTCATGCATGTAAGTTTAATTTAACCGAAATTTAGTTAAATGGATGTAGAGTGCATTAGTTGTTAATTCATTAGCATGCATAAAACGAAAATCAAAAAATGAATCAATCCACCCAAGAAATTCCTTCCTCTTCAACCAAGGAAGGGGGATACCATGGGAAAAATATCCCAAACTCCCTCAAGCAAAAAAGAGTTATTTTATTAGCGACTACAAATGAGGGAAAGAGCCTCTAAGAAGGCTACCCAAAAGGAGGTCCTTTTACGAAGATAGAGCTTGGAAAGAGCTAGATCTCCTCCTCAAACATGACAACAAAAACTCATGCGAAAAACCTTCAAAACATAAATTTTAGAGGGCTCCAAGGTCCACGGCAAAGATTATGTTGTTGTTGTCCTAAAGGTGCTTACGGCCTCCCTAAAATTTTATTTGAGGTAATGGAAGGCTTTGCATGCAAGGAGGATCAATAGTTTTTTGCCATCTTTTCCTCAAGCTCCTCGTTGTTCACGCTCAAGCTTATGGGCTGCAAAAGAAAATCAAACGTTAGATCGAAATAAACAAGATCTAAAATACAAATTAATATACAAAGGTACTAGCCCAAGAAATGGGAGTGAACCCCCATTCTTGCCTAGCCTAGAAAACGCTCTTGAAGTAGCAAATATGACTTTAAAATTCTCTACAAAGGGAAATTTTTAGATTCTAAAATTTGAAGTAGATGATCAAGTAGCTAGAGAACAAGAAAACTCCATGTTGGTCTTCCTTTGATGAAAGACTTGGGGTTGAAAATAGTTGAGTCTTGGATCGCTTTGAATCTAGGAGTGAGTTCGTCTATGTGAGACTTCTCCCACGCCCGAATGGATTTCCTGCACACAATACAAATAGATCTTCCCTACACACTTGAACAAATATCACTTTGCAAAAGGATTAGAGCATCATAATGAATAATATATAAACCAAACATTCCTCCGAAAATGACTTGGCAAGCTTATTTCTAGAATACTACTCTAAATCAATGATGCATGCAAGATAACTAGCATGTATCAATCCAAGCTAGATGGAAAATATAAACTAATACTAATCAAACATGTAAACGAATTCAAACACAATAACAATAGTATGGAAAGAAATCACCTCATAACGCCAAGAGAACATCTGCTATATAGCCCCAAAGTCTTGATTTTATTGATAAGCGAAAATGGCAGTGTTTCCTCAAGCCCAATAGCTCATAACATGATACAATACAATAGCCAATGGCTTTGTTAAATAGAGATTCAGGAGCTATTCCCGAGGACGAATGCATGTGAGAAGTGAGCTTGAAGCAAAACCTAAGTAAAGGTAAGCCAAGTTCCATATGGAGAAGATTTAAACACCAAGAGCAAAATCGAATTTCTTTGTGCACACCTGAGGAAATCGAATTCCCATTGTAAAAATTTTAGCCCAACCCTGGTTATCAGTTTCTCCTTATTACTCCCATGTAGTTAAATGTCCATTCCCATAACCATACATTCAACAAGCTGGAAATAATAAATATTTTCTGAAAACACAAATTCTAGAAATTTCAAAGCGCTGAAAATGCAGAAATAAAAACTCAAAAAATATATCAGCCACACAAAAAATGACACGCTGGTTTTTGGTCAACATGACCCTGGAAAAACCCCCTACAACTCTTGGAGAAAACCAGTTCGAAAGCTCTTCTTTATTTCTGGAAAATGCTTTTACAAAGAAGTAAAATATACAGAAAATTCCAGCAAACAATGTACAGAATTATCTCATTTTCCGTGCTTGCATCCACCTCGGAAAATGTGCCAAATCAGCAAAACAGTAATAACAGAAATTTATTACAACAGGAGATAACAACATCTAATGTTGTACGTCCTCGAAAAACGTGCCAAAAATTCCGTACTGTTGTATAGACTGTACGGAAATCACAACAGCCTCTTTCAATCTCAAAAATCATGCCAACTCAGCCTCGGAATGCGTGTTGCCCACTGCCGCTTCTCCTCCTCGAAACTTGTGCCTCCTTGCTGCTGTACGGACCTCGAAAAATGTGCCCACTGCTATTGTACGAAAATCTGCCTCGAAAATTGTGTTGATTTATTTTTGTACGGACTACTACCTTGAAATGCGTGCAGCCTCTCTCTGTTGTACGAATTTGCTGAATGCTCCTCTCCACTTTCTCAAGACCAGAAATTTCTCCAGCTCTCTTCTCCTCCTTCTCTCAATTTTCTCATGAAAGACTGAATGATCTTTTCCCTCTTTTGCTCCTTTAACCTAACCCTAAGTGACTTTTGGGGAATCCCTAAATCCAATGGCTGAGATATCTTTAGATCTAGAGCTGAGATTAAATGTGCATTTAAATCTCACTTTCTATGTTTTAATTCACCCCACTTTAATAAAGACCCTCTTAGTCATTTATTTCCAAAGTCACTTTTCACTTTCTGATTTCACATTGACTTTATTAAAATCACTTTAAAATTAGACTTAGTAACTTTATCACTTATAAAGTCACTTTTAAATTAGATTTGACTTTACCACTTATAAAGTCACTTTAGGAGAAAAAGTTAAATACTTTTGGACACTTTTCCCTAGGCCAAATATCAAAGCCTTAGGGAACCACTTGTCCTCTAGTACCCAAACTTTAACACCATATGATCTAGTGAACTCATCCATAAGCCAGAGGAAGTCCCGTGCTACACTAAGTCCGTGACCGCAAACTCGAACCAACTGAAACCGTACCTGTAGTTGACCTCAGTGATCTTCTGCGTAGGTCCCTGAGAACTACGCGGTGGCTCTGAGTGACTGCGCAGTCCAAATAGCGTAAATCCTCTGAGTGCATTGTTGAGTGTTGTCGCACTCTAGATAGTTCGTGAGAAGAGATCCCCACTTGGACTTTAGTCAACCGATCCAGTAGAATATTCCTTTTATGCTCAACTGCCTCTTAGTAAATTTGATTTTTCTTGAGTGTAAGTGTTGCTTTGTCTCTGGAAAATTCGATTTTACATAAATAAATGATGAATTAATGGTGCAGAGTGCTCAGTCATCCTCCACATGTTCGTTGACTCAACCTTTGACTTAGTATAATTTCCCAGTCATTTCCACATCATTTTGTCACATGGAATAATTTATTTCTCTCTATTTTATATAATTCTAGCCTAATTAAATGCCACAATTTCCACTAAACTTAGGAAATGTGGGTTTTGAGGGTCCAGAACTCATTATTAACCCCTCAAAGTGTGTCATAGTAGAAAGTTGAGGGTGAAAGGTGTAATTTTGATTACTCATACCCCATACAACTTCTCTAGACAACACTTATTACAATCCAATTACAAATTTAATTGCAGTTTTTGACCTATGCGAAATCTAAAAAATTAAAAAATTACTACCTAGACCTAACCAAATTCCACGAAATTTTTTGTGTGATCTAGTATGGTAATATACATCGACTCTAGACTCTAAGATGCGTCAGGGGCTCAACCTTCAAGCCATCACCCAAGCTTTGGGGCAATGCAATGAGTGAAAAAACCTAGAAAATTATTTGCCGCTAAAAAGAAGGAATAATTAACCAAGTAAAAAAACCACTCCAAGGTGTACTCGCTTGTTGATCGAGTCCCAACATCTTAGGCCTGTTACAGACTCAATACTGACTCAAATTCATCATTACTAACATCACTTATTACAATTCCCCATGGGGTGTGGAATCTGTGCATCAGAGAAAGATGATGAGAAATAGAAGTAGAGTTCAAAAACTCTGTTGAACTGATGATATTTGATGATATATGATGGTACAAATGTCTTCTGGTTCATCCTTAGGCATGGAGTCTTCTCATTATCATCAGGTGCCACTCCAGTGGTCAACACCTAGCAAAGGTGACAAGAGCGAGAGGAGAACAGTTGCTCAACAGATTTGCGCCAAACAGATCTGAGATTCGATCAGGAGGGTGATCGTAGAGGACTGATTTAGTTGTTTTGGCAAAGGATTTCCAGGAGGGAAATCAGTTGTCAGAGGGAGCAGCTACTATAGAGGGTTTCTATCACCAAGAAACCCAAATCCAATTTTCTGTTGAGTGTTGTAGCAGGAAGAGGGAGAGGAATATTTGTTCTGACAGATTTGAGCAGAGATGGTTTCTCATGGACTCAGAGATTAGGACAGGTTGGACAGCGTGTCCAACTTCGTTTTCAGGAGGGCCAGGATCCTGACAGTCCTGGATGAGTACGGCATCAAGGACCATGCTGAAAATGTCCTAGTTGTGCCTACCGATGCAGATCCCCTAAAGAAATTCAAAGACAATCAAGCGCGAGCTAAGCACTTGATCATGGATGAAGTCAAGGATCACATGGTCCCACATATTGCCGGGAAGAACACGTCAAATGAAATATGGACAGCTTTGGACACGATGTATCAGGGAAGCTTCGTCCAAAAGGAGATGCTTCTGGAGAATCAGATGCGGTTGTTCCAGATGCAGAAGGGTGAGGAAATCAATCCCTTCCTCTTTAGACTTCAGACTATTCGGGACTAGCTGATTTCCATAAGGCTCTTGGTGAGGACTGCCCTGAATGCAGTCATCGATGAATGGGAAACGTTTGTCCAAAGCATCTTGGGCAGGGCAGCAATACCATCTTGGGCGGACATGTGGGCAATCCTTCGTCAGGAGGAAATCAGGAGATTTACCAAGAGGCAAAGCAGCAACAGCAGTATAGTCAAAGTAAAGAAAGAGGAGGAGGAGGATGCAGCGCTTGCATCAAAGGGACAGAGGCAGCAAGGGAAGAAGAAGAGGGACCTATCCAAGGTCCAGTGCTTTAATTGTGGCGAACTTGGACACTTCCCAAGCAATTGTCCTAAGAAGAAGGACAAGGGATCTTCTGAATCCAAGGTAGCAGCAACAAAAGGGGACGATGGTAGTGACGATGGCGTAGCCATGAGCGCTCATGAACCAAGGAAGTGGGGTGATATTGATCTGTAAAGCAACTACAGATGGTAGTCAGGATCATTGAGGTGCCCAAACTCTTGGATCACATACGAGCTACGGGAGCCTTAAGACAGTAGTGGGACAAGTGGAGCAGTGGGTGTAGAAGATCACAGTGAAGCAGAGGCAGGCTGGGACGCTAAAGATTGGAGCAACGCAGTGCAGAGGCAGCAACAACGTAGAGGAAGCAGCGCAGAGGCTGATGGTACTTCAGCAGCGCAGAGGGGCAGTTCTTACACAATGCAGAGCAGCAGCAGCACAATGGCTTTAGGGAGACAACGCAGCGCAGCAACCACGGGAGCTTCAGTGATGATTTGAAACCCAACTGACTTGTCTGTCAGAAATTGGGTGACATCCTTCAGTTGCTTACTTCTCAGCAACTGAGTTGCAGTGCAGCAGTTAGCAGTGGCAGTGCTATGGGCAGCACGATGCAGCAATTTGAGAGGGAGTTGCAATATGGATGTAGCAGTGTTAGTGGCAGTGACATGGGCAACAGTACAGTGGCAGCAGCGGAGTGGATTAAGGGCAGCAGGCCAAGCATCAGCAGCGCAGAGACTGATGCCGAGATCAGGCAATACTTCAGTGTGGGTGTATTGCTAGATCACACTCCTCGCTAAGAGGGAGTGTTGAGATTTTGGGGTAGCATCGGGTGTGCTCTAGCTCTGAAACTTTGTGGAGGGGCAAAGACACACGAGATCTCCAAAAGCCAAAGAGCATTTGGAGAAATTTCATCTGGTGTTGAAGTTATTCTAATAATTAATTTTTTTAATGGGGACCCTAAGTCTAACTTAGGGAACTAAAAACATTAAAGTGAATTAGTTAAACACATGTGATGAAATGTTCTAAGTGACATGGATCAAGCAGTATTTTAATGTGAGTCGTCGATTAGAGATTAGATCACGGTCGTTGGTTTCCCAACGAGAAAAGTATAAAGGAAAGGCTTAGGGTCAGTTGGAGGAAAAACAAACACACAGGCAGAGCACTAAAGCTAAGTCGAATTTCTAGGGCGAGGTTTGCTGAGAAATTCGAAGCGAGTTTGCAGTGCAGAGAGGGGCAGAGATCGGCAAGGGATGATTTGATCCAAGGTTGAGAATACAGCAACAGAGGGGCAGTGAGTACCAGTCAGCGCAGAGCCAACCAGGAGGACGCAGTTCAGCCAGCACCACGCAGAGTACTGTGCAGAGGTTGCGTAAGCCCAACCAGGGTGAAACAGACCCAGCCAGCGCAGCATAGGGGCAGCGCAGCACCAGCCAGGGTGACGCAGAGGCAGCATAGCCCCTGTGAGGGTGACGCAGTGGGGACGCTGACCAGTGAGGGCTGACGCAAAGGCTGCAGAGGTAGCGCTGAGGGTTCCAGTGGGCCAGAAACGGCTTGTGATCTATAAATCTCATTTGAGGGTGTGATACAACCATATTTTCTGTCTCCAAGTGAAAGGTACTAACTGTTGTGTAATTTCTCTGTAGGGCCAACCATGTCTGGTGCCCAAAATGTTGCATTCAGATTCTGCATAATAATAAAACCCTCTAGATTTGTTGCACCAGTTTTCCCGCATTGGGTTTTTTCCGGGTACATTTGTCCGAAAAATCGTGTGTAATCTTGTCAAATGTGTGTATTGTTCAGTAAATGATCTGTAGATGTGTAGGCTGCAGTTTGTGTCTGCTTTACTATTTTTCTGAATACTGCAGTTAAATAACTTGTTAAGTAAATTAAACAAGTAGGGAAGTAGATCTAGACACTGCAGTAGGTTTTCTGTTTTGAAACTTTCACATCATCTCCATCGTTGTCATTGTGTTGACCGGCAAGTAGAGCTACCCTAAATGATTCAAAAAGAGAAAAAGCACACTAATCTTTAATGATTTGTGGGATGGCATTTGTGAAGAAGGCTATAGAAGAGGTTGAAGAAGTTGAATCAAAGGCATAGCGAAAGCGGGACCTATAAAACCTAGAGTGGCAAAGGAGCTTTCTATAGGGAAGAAGAACAACAAGAAAGCATACACCCTAAATATTGCAATAGCAAGTGAAGAGTGCCACCATATTGTCTCCATCAATGATTCTTATCGTGGTTTAAAGAAATTGAAAGACTTGTATGATTCTCACTCAAAGTTGAAACTCATATAATTGTTGGTGAATCTCTTCAACCTTGCGTTGAAGGATGAATATCCCATGGCTTTAGGTTTTGAGATCAAAAGCCATCATGCATGATATCTAGGCCACTGGAGTGAAGATAGACCTTCCTATCACAACCTTCATCAAGGCCCTCTACCTTACTTATCCTCACTATCGTGAATCCATGCAAGCTAGTGACCAAATGAAACCCATGGCATTTGACTCTCTAGTGGAGAAAGTGGTAGAATGTGAAAAACTTTGGAAAGAAGAAGAAGAAAACTCAACCCACTGAAAAGACTATGTTCCTTTCTTAAAGGGAAGAAACAATCAAGTGATTCTTTTAGAGGAGAAAGCTATAAAAGAGGACATGGAAGAAAGAATTTCAAATGCAAGGGTGGTAGACACAAGCAAGGAGAGAGACCCAATCTTCACTATGTTCGTTGTGGTAGAAATGGACATGATTCAAAAACATGCAGAATCCCATCGGAAAAGATCAAAGAACAACAAGATCAAAAAGAAGATAAAGTTAAAACATCAGATCTAGCAAAACTTATGACACAGGAATCTGCTCAATAAATTGTTTCCCATTGCAATATTGGACTAAAAGAGGATTTATTTAACATTTCATCTTCTTCTTAGAGAGATGCACGGTTACTTGACACAATTGCAACGTGCCACATGACCTTCCAAAGAGAGTTCTTTGAAAGATTCAATGAAAATATAGATGGCATAGTCTAGTTTGCAGGTAAATCTAGTCTCAAACCTTCGGGATTTGGCACTATCAAGCTCAAGTTGCCTGGATTCCTAGATTTTCTTGTACGTGATGTTCCCTATCTTGCTAAGTTGTGGAGGAACTTGTTGTCTCTTGTGCACATTTGATATCAAGGCTACTTTGTTCACATATTTGATGGAAAAGTTGAAATAAGGAGGGCTTTTGACAACATGGTCATAATGACAAGAGTGGAAGATGAAAGATTGTTGAAGATGAAGGGGGCATATGTTCATGCAAAAAATTCTACATACCTCTCTCATCATTATGAAGGTACAATGTCATCTAGTCTCTTGTGGCATGCTACATTTGAGCACATTGATTATGGAAAAAACTTCATTTGTTGAAAAAAAAATGGTGCTTCTACTTGCCCTACTATTCCTAGGAAATTGAAGCAATGTGATGCTTGTATCCTTGGAAAACATAGCAAAAAACCCTTCCATGATTCCATTTCCAAAGCATGTAGAAACCTTGGACTGATACGTTCTGATTTGTTTGGCCCTATGCCCATTCCATCTACTAATGGAAACAAATATATCATGTTTTTTGTCGATGATCACATTAGGATGTGTTGGGAATACTTGTTGAAAGATAAATCACAAGTTTTTGAAAATTAAAAAAAAATATATGTATGTATTCGAAATGAAGCACAAACACATATTAGCTCTCGTTGTATTAATAATGAAGGAGAATTTACACCGAATGAATTTGAAAACTATCATTGCCAACATGGGATTCAACATTAAACCAGAGTTCCCTAGAATCCTCAATAAATGTGTAGCTAAGAGAATGAACACAACTCTTTTAAATATGGTTCATTCCATGATGTTCTTTGAAAATGTGAAATTGATGTTTTGGGATGATGTTGTGCAATATATCTGAAAACCAAGTGTCCATCTCATGCTTTTAAAAATAAGACTCCTTATGAAATGTGGTATGGCTACATTCCTTTGGTGAGACATCTCAAGGTCTTAGGTTCCACTTGATATGCCTTGATTCCTAAAGAGAAAACAAACAAGCTTGATGCAAGGAGTCATGAGTGCATCTTCTTGGGATACTCAAATACCATAGAGGCATACTGTCTTTATGATAAGGTAAACATGAAGTTCATTCTTTCTAGAGATGTTACTTTTCTTGAATCCATTAAGAATGACGAGGCTGTTAAGTAGCAGGTGATCATCTAGAAAGGTTTACTCATGTAAAGACATCATGAATTTGATAATAACATTCCAAACTTGAAGAGCGGATCCCTGTCTTGGATCATTATTTAGAATCTCCTTTTGCGGCACCATCCCCCTCCTAAACAAGTTCCAATCACTTCATCAAAACATGAAGTCCAATTGGATGATGTCATTGAGAGGATTGAAAGGATGAGTATTGATGATAATGCAACACTATCTCAATCAGAGAAGCACTCTAAACCATCTCAAAAACATCTTGTTACCCCTCCTGCTGACATATACTTTTCAATGCAACATTCATCACCATTGTAAGCCCAAGGTCACAAGTCAAAAGCCATGTAAAAACCATGAGAGGCATGTTGGCTCAAAATCTAGCAAGCCTTGTGAGAGACCTCACAAGGCAAGAGACAAACCACAATATAACAATGAGGCGGTTGCCAATGTCACCTTAACACTCCATCTCCTCCTCTTTAGTGAAATTTCACCACATAGGAGGCTTCCTAGTGTTGATAAACCAAGTGAAGTGTAGATTAGGCTTGATTTATTTTCCTGATAATTACTTGTGAATGTTAAATTTATTTTATTACTTGTTATGTATTCTTCATCAAGCAATTATACAAATATTCAATTTTCTAGGAAAACAAAGAGACAAGAGACACCGAAATTAGGCTCCAAGCAAAAGCAAAACCCCACAAGGGGGAAAACCCAACAATGCTTCTCTTATACAGTCTGATAAAAATGAAATATCCAAGACCAAGACCAAGACTACAACCAAAATGACAAATCCAACCCCCCTCCAAGTCATCTCCAAGAGTCAAAGTCAACACAGGTTAAACTTGGTTCAATTCTGGTCGTCCTAAAATTTTGGGCCTTTAGTAGCACAGAAAATTTCGGTTTGTTTGCAGAATATTGTCCTCACACGAGTGCATTGTTAGTATTAGAAATCCGGTCAACAAAAGGGATATTCTTATTTTATGGGGTTCCAGGGGTTGGGACGTGTATGGGTTCCTTAATGATGTGGGGGCACTCATGGGCCCTAGGAACCAAGGGTGATGCCATAATGATAGGGGTAGAGCTCATCTTTCGCTTTTGCCCATGTGTTATTTTAATGTCTCTCCATCCTTTGCATTTTACAATATTCTTTCTTTTGTTTCTTGCTTGTGGCCATGACAAGCTTTTAACTTTATTTTAGCTACATCAACCTATGGGACAACATTTCCAAGCTTGACCCAGATATGTGGACAAGGAGAGGGGGTGTTGCATTGCCTTTTGGACCCAAAGAGGGAAGATGATGAAATAAGGCTTGAAACGTGCTGAGGGGAGTGAAAAATGTGGAACAGGAAAACAGGACCGCACTACCAAAATTGGGGTTTCCCAAATGTGAAAATTCCTAGATCTAAATGATCTCCAGAATCCTACTGCAACCAACTAAATTTACTTCTCCTATTTGTAAATTACATTACAGAATTATTTCATATTTCTTCATGAAAAAGTGAAGCAAATTACTGAAGCAGCCTACACTTAATTACTTATGATTCTGAAACAAGAAAACTGAGCAAAGAAAAATATACATATTGGACACAGTTATTTTTGGACGAAAGTCCCCAGGAAAACCCAATGCGGGAAAACCGGTGCAGCAGATCTGAGGGTTTGATTTTATTAAGCAGTAGCAAATTCTGAATACATCTCTGAATACCACAAAGGTAATTCAGTTACAGAGAGAGAAATATCGGCTGAAAGACTGTGAGTTTTACCTCACTCGATCACTGAAAAAATCCCGGATGATCTGGTCACTGGATGAAGTGCCCCCGCAGGCCCTGCATCAGCCTCTCTAGGCACTGCGTCACCCATCTAGGCGATTAATCTACAACCCAGAATCATTGCTCTCAGCCTCCTGGTCTCATACCCCAGTTCCCAGCTTCTAAACTTATTCTTCTACAAAATCTCGGACTCTTTCTCACACTCTGCGCTGCCTCTATGTGGCCCTACGTCAGCCTTTGCGTGAGAGTTGTTGGATCACTCTCTACCTCTCTCTGCTAATGATTCTCTGGCTGAGAAAATCGCTTTTCGGAAGCTATACCTGCGCCTCACTACGCTAGAATCACTTAGATCGAATTCTCCTCTGAGCACTGCTCATTTCAGAAAATCGATCACTTAGATTCACTCGGTGTGTCTTACAAATGACCCTCGAGCCTTCCTTTATAGTCTCCTCGTTGACAAATCAGCGCACCCCGAGAAAATTACAAAATGTGACTCGGCTACCCTTCCCGACGCTTCTACACCAGCAATCAACGCTGCCTTCGCTCCTTCCGTCCTCAGTGGCGATGCTGTGTCTCCCTCTGCCTCAAACAAAAAGCAATCTGGAACAATCCTACCTCTCTGTCGACTCACTCAGAGAGAGATTTTCCTTGCCGGTTTAGCCCTCCTGGCTTGGACTGCACAATCAACTGGGAAATCGATTTGTTGCTTACGAAACTCTTTGATCTTAGCTTCACCAACATTGAATTTGCTAGATTCGTTCTTTGCTCCTCCTACACTCAACTTAAACAAGCTCAGATACCATGCGAAAATTCCGTAAATCTCTGGAATCCTATTGCAGCAACTGGAAGATATTCACCTAATTGTTAACTTTAACTTAACAATCTATCTGCAGTTTACTACAACAAACAATGAATACATCACATTGCAAACTACACAAATAAACTGCGGAAGAAATACAAGTGCGTAAACAAAACTGAACAAGAATAGATCACACACACATTTGACACAGTTATTTTTGGACCAATGTCCCCAGAAAAACCCAACATGGGAAAATCAGTGCAACAACTGAGGGTTAAGATATTATGCAGTAAACATTTCTAAGTACAAGTCTATGATTGACACACCCATCAAATCATGCAGAGGAACTGACATAAATTATGTCGTGAGAAAAACCTCACTCCACAAGAACCCGGCACTGATCAACACCCAAACTGGACTGTGTTGCGCAGTGACTACGTCACCCACACAGTGTCTGCGTCACAACTACAGTTGCCCTCTGTCTCTGCGTTGGTCTTTCTGCTGGCTGAAAACTGAGGCCTTCTAGCCTCCGGAAAATCTCTCTGGGATTTGGCACTAGCCCCACACTGTCTCATCAGCAAAAATACGACTTCCCTTTAGGCTCTGCGCAATGACTGTGTCACTGGCTTTGCGCTGCCTATGTGGCTCTGTCTGTCTCTGCTGCTATGCAGTATCCGACTCAGGATTGCTTCCAACCGGAATTACTGCCCCTCTCTGCAGAAGATCTCTCGATCGAAGTTTCTTCGTGAGCACTAGTCACTAAAGAAATCGATCTCTGATCTTTTATCCGTCTTGTGTCAATGATATTTTCCAAATGACCATTCAAGCCATTCTTATAGTCTTCTCGTTGAAACTTCAACGGCCCGGAGTTAAATCTCTAATCAATGGCTAAGATTAACTTTTGACTTGATCTGCCTTTTTTAGAACATTCACACCCATATTCTATTAATTCACTTTAATTATTTTATTTTCCTAAGTTTAGACTTAGGGTCCCTTTAAAAATAATTAATTATTTTAATAGAATACAATACGGGTGGAATTTCACCAAATGATTTTTGGGTTATCTGAAATACATGTGTTTAAGCCTCCCTACAAATTTTGAGACTTAGAGTGCATCTGATGCTACCCCAAAATCAATAGACCCAAGGAGGACTCATCTTCCCATTCATCACTTAGATTCTCAAGGCCTTGATGATGCTCGGTGAAGGCTTCCTCTTGAATGTTCAATCTAAGAAAGCCATCAACGAACTCCTCAATAGATGAGATGCTCCTAAGTTCGTGATTTTGCAACCATGAATTATGACCATAGAGGGAGCTAAAGAATAACAACATAAGGACATCCTAGTGGACCACTTTCTCCTTTGAAGTATGTGCATTAGATCTCTCCACATGGTTAATTGCGAAGCTTGGATCACCATCAAACACGGGCACTCCACGTACCATCCTTCCCGTGACATGATTAGGTTGCCCAGGGACACTAGCGATGTCCAAAGCGGGAAATTTATCAAATAAAGACAACCTATTTGAGATATACATGAAAAGTATGTAGGAGTCGCCAGGGTGAATTTAAAGATGCCTAGAAAAATGCTTGCTTCACCCTACAAGCATCGACCTTAAAGTTCAATGAAGAATTAGGGCTTCATTCTTCCAATGGAGTCACCAATAATGTTATGTCAATATGTTGTGCGGGAAACAAAACACACGTTTCGTGTCCCAGGCAACGGCGCCAGAAATGTTACCACTCAAACCAGCAGGGGACCTAAAAGGGACTCCTAGAGGGCAACTGCTAAGTCAAGGGCAACGATGGAGACTTAACCCACTGTCACCACAGTTAAGACTCCCTACTCTTAACAGACTTTCACCGATGCGAGGAGACCTGGTATTGAAGAGGCCACTTATAAAGGATGGATCAACAAATAGATGTGAAGTGACCCTAAAGATCCTTTTCCTAGGATAGGATTAAGAATGGAGCTTGCTTGCTCTTTAAGTAAGGTACAAGATTTTCTAGGAAAAGGAGGTGAGGATTTGAGGGTTAGGTTAAAGGAATATGAATTGAAAAGGAGTTTCCCAATCCCTAAAATCCTTATAGCACTTGGATTCCCGAGTTTCCCTTGATGAATTGTCTTTGATAAGAAATGGGACCACACGGAGCCAAGTGGACCTAGCCCAGGTTAAGGGTGTTAGGGTCTCGTGATTTGGTAGATTGGCAGACCAAATGATAGGGTAACATGGAACCAAGCTTTGGAGTCCGAGGACCTAGCCTTCCTGGACTCAGAGAGGGATCTCTCTATTGGGTGAAAAGGATATATTATTTTTTCTCTAGGGTTTTGATTTTAGACTAGTTATTAGGTGTAGGGTTTGTTGATTATTTTGGTTGGGTAATATGGTCAAATGTAATAAGAGGAGTGAGAGGATGTCAAAGCCATTGGGCTATGGAGTCAAGTGAAAGTCAAGAGTGTCTAAATGATGAAACAGAGTGTATTGCAGGGTCGTTTTAGCAGGGTCAATGGATCCTTAAAGTGATGTATGATGGTGTAATGAACATTAAGTTGGGGAAAAGACTAAGAGGACTTACACATATATAATTTGAAGCATAACTCATGAGGTAGGGCAAACTAGTGATCTCATCAAACAATACTCAAACTGATAAACATATAAGATGAACATTCTAGTGGAACATAGAAGCATTAGAACTAACTTTAGAAACTCACCTTCAGATTTTGGGAAAACATACAAGATTTAAACAAATAACTTAATTTGTGAAGAGGGAACTCCTAAACATCATATTTCAAGCTATTGGGAACTCTGAAACAAGTTGACAAGCATGGACAAAGGGCAAGATCGAACGAGACCTCTTTATCTTAACCTAATCAATCAATATTCCACAGAAAAGGCTTCAAAATAGGGTTTTGAGAACTTCAAATAAGCAGGGCATACCATAAATCTTACTTGTAAGCTAACATACTAACCATGCATGAAACAAAAAACAATTTTTGGTGGACCTAAGGAGCAACAAAGAATTATTTAAGATGGCCAAAAGAGAAAACATAAAGGCTATAACAAACAGGAGGACTGAGGTGCCTCAAAAAATATGTCTCAACCTATACTTTTTTGTTTAATAGCAGCTAAGAAACATGAAACATAATGATAACAAAGGAAACAATAGATAAATTAGGAAAACATCACCATTCACCAAGCTACGGAATCCTGCAAACAAGCTTCTCCATCATCCAAGCAAACAAGCTTCTCCATCATCCAAGCAAACAAGCCATTCATCCACTTCACAAAACCAATTTCTTCTCCAAGCTCATGAAATCATGTATATTGCTCTTCAAGCTCATCAAATGCCAACAAAATACATAGGGGCCTCATGCTCTATTTATGGAGCAAATGATGACTAAAACCCTAAATGTGGTAGGAAAATGTCAAATATGGTCATAAATATCATTTATGGCCAAGAGACCATGCAAGACCCAAGGCACATAATATCTCAAGAAATAAATGCTAAAATAACTATTTGCACCTAATTCTAGCTTAATTTGCCGCAAAAAACTCAAAAATATCTATTTGCAGTAAATGAGTGTGTTTTACAGTGACTCACGTTCAAAGCCCACTAGGCAACCTCATCACGTAAACGCCACTTCAGCAGAAAATAGGGTCTCTTGCAGTTGAGTTTTGGACCCCTTCCCAACACCGGATTTGGCTCTGTGATGGCCCGTTGGAAAACAGTGAGACTTGCCAGAAATGCTTGAGTTGTGCTGAGTGGATGCCATTTGCTATCCAAAATCAAATCTCCCAAAACTGCTCTGTGCGCAGCGCCTGGTCTGAAAATGAGGCAGAAAGGTCAAATTTTTGATGTTTTTTGACCTTTTGAGGGGGTAAATGCTCAAATGATCCGAAAATTAGTGAGCACACTGTTGGTGATGTGAAAGTCCAAAATTGCAAACTTTGAGAGCTGAGGATTCACCAATTTTGTGCGTAGCGCCTAGCGTGTTGTGCTCCTAGGGGTCAAAATTTAAGAAAAAAACAAAAATTTGTCCAATTTGCCTCAAACTTGGTGAAGAGGTCCTTCAAGGGTTTTGATAAGCCTGAAAAATCTTGAGTTATGTCTCAGTTTCAGTCTTTACTCTTTTTGAGTGCTTTATTTTCAATGAATTCTTTGTTCTGGCTTTTCATCATCTTCATTGTTATCCATACTTCTTTTTCCCTACCTTCTCTTCTCCTCGGGAGCTATAAATCACACTGATCATCTACCTTTGCCACTTGCTTCCTCTTGGCTCTGTCCTTCACTAAGGTTCTCTTTTGGTCCAATTTCCTTGGTTACTGCCTTCATCTTGAAATTCTGTTGCAGCATCATCAATTTCTCTTATGTTTGATCTTTCACTTCCACTATGATCTTCATTTGTTTCTTCATTTTATCATCACTCTGCTGCCCTTTCCCTTTAGATTCTGCCCCATCAACTGCTCTCATCATTTACCTCATTATCTTCTTTTCCTTCATTTATGCTGTCTCCTTGTTCTTCAATTTAACTTAGTCTCTATCTCATTGTTTTCTCTCTTTTCACTGCTATTTTCATCACTCTGCTTTCATGCCATCATCTTGTAGACATCCTTGCTGCTGCTACCTCCTTGTTCTTCATCAAAATTTGTAGTTGCCTTACTGTTTTCAGCATTCCCACTATCCTTTGCTTGTTCTTTATTGTTACTGCTATTTCCTTGCTCATCATTATCCCTATCACCATCTTGACTGGATGTATTTTTAGGAGTAAAAAGGAAATAGGCAAGTTTCTTTGTGGAGAAAGCAAAGGGGAAGGATATGAATGAGTGGAAGAAAGTGAGTATGAGGTGGAAAGCAAATTCTGGTGAATGGAGGTTTGAGATTTTGTATGCAAAAACTGGCACTCTGCTTGATGAGAAATTTTAAGTTTAGGGAGGATAGAATGAGGGATGGTGAGGGAAAAACCTTCAGCAATGGAGGGCAAAGTGAAGTAGGTCTAGGAAAGGGCTTAGCTTGTATTGGGTGTCCTTTAAGCAAATGATAACTATCAATACTGCAAACCCTACCTTTAGAAGGTCAAAAATTTGTTTTTATGCAGCTTAGGGTTTGGATATTTTAGGTCCAAAGATGTCTTTTTGGATTATGCAAAGAACAGTTGGTAAGTGAGGAAAATGAGTTACCAACCCTTTTTGACTGTTTGCAGAAAAGATGGAGGCAAAAAACATTGATTTTGGCCCTTTTGGAGCAATCTGGGCAAATTATGTCTGTGCGCAACGCCTGCCCGACTGCACGTTCAGGTCGGGTCCGGCCAGTCGGAGCGCAACACTGGGTCGGAGAAGGGTTAGTCGGGCCTGTCGGAGCGTAGCGCCGAGTTAATTTTGTGGGCAGTCGAGCCGTTCTGGGCCTGTGCGTAGCGCCGAGCTCCAGGTGCGCAGCGCAGTGTTAAATAACACTGTCGTTGCCTCCTCTGTGCGCAGCGCCGAGGGCCAGGTGCATAGCGCCGGTGTCGATGCGCAGCACCTGCAAATTTCCACAAACTTGCACAAAAACTCTTAAAATTCATTTTTCAATGGCTTCTTCACCCTTTTTGAAATGGCAATGAGATGTGGAAAAGGTCAAGGAGAATTCATACTCCTTTTGAAAACAATTTTGATGTAAAAAAACCCATTTTTATAAGGTTCATCTTCCTTACTTTTTTCTCACTGTGCTTTGTGGCTTTTTAGCCCTGTAGATGGTAGTTTTGGCATAAAATGTTTTTGTTTTTTGCTAGAAGCCCCTAGATATCTCCCTTGTGCTCACAAAACCTTCATCAAGTTTAAACAAGTGCCTTTAAACCATTTTGAACAATGAAAACCTCTTTATGACAATTTGACACTTGCAAATAACAGATTGTTGTGATCCTTTGACATATCTTCCTGGGATTTACCTTCTGTCCTATTTTTTCTTTAAAAATAGTGAACAATCTACCAGGATGAAAACCCTAGTAACAAGCATCAATAGCATCTTTTTAGTCTTTGTATGGGCAACCATTATGAAAAAACACTTGGCCTATTTTTCTTTATCAATTTTCCTATAGGTAATTTATCTTGACAGTCCTGCAGAAATGTCATTTTATGACTCACCTATCTTTTGCAGAATATACCTTGATAAAGAAGACATTTTGGAGGCCTTACTACCCTAAAACTAGCTACATGTTTGTTCCTAGTTTGCAGATGATGTATGTTAATGAAGGAGGTGAGGTGTCTAAACCATTTTTGTGCTTTTGCTGGCCACTTCTGTTCTTGCAGGTGCCTACACAATTTCTTCTTTTGATCACTATCTCTTCTGCCGATACCCTTCATCATCATCCCTCCTTTGGTGTAGTGGAGTACTGGTGTTTGGGTCTGCCTTCTTAGATCCCTTTAGCTGTCTGATCTTAACCTTTTGATGAGGTGGAGTTAGTGTCTCTAGGCCAAACCCTTGTGGATAGTTTGAAACCCTTTGAAGCCATCTGCTGTGATGAAGGAGGCTTCTTATCATTCTTTGACCAGTTTTGTCAACTTTCCCAAACTATTAGGTTTTAGGGCTGCTTAAGGAAAAGTATATAGTGTTGTCTTCTAAGTTCTCAGAAACTTCACAAAACTCACTAATCATTTCTAAAGTCCTTCAATGTGCACTTGGAGTAGAGGAGGCCTTTGCCTTTGTAACCCTAGGACTGATTCCTTGTTTGGTCAAAACTGTTTCAAACCCTCATTCCCATCAAACATATGCTTGTTGCTTTCTTCTTGCTATGAATGGTCTTCTTATGATGATTTTCTCTTTTACCTTACCTCATTGCTAATTTGATGGCTTTTTGACCCTCTTGCAAAAATGTGAGCAAAGGCTAGTTGTCCCCTTGCAAGATTCATGCTTTAGGCTTAAAACCTTCCTTGAATGACCTTTTTTATAAGCTTGGACAAGGTCACCTGTCCTTTTCTTCTTTGAATATACTTTCTTCATATAGGAAAAACAGAGTTTGTAGGGCACCAAATCCATCCTATGACTTTGTGAAACCCTAGGTGACCTAGTGGAGGCCTTCTTGGACTTGGTTTTTGGATTGAGACCTAGAACTTAGGCTTATCAAGTGCAAGATAGATTTTTAGGAGAAACTGATGTATTGAATATCTGAAATCCAATGTACTTGATTTATCTTAAAGAGTCTACAAAGATAGTTTGAGACTATCAGTGTTTGACAGTACTTTGGGAGACACAACAAGGTTGTTTGTTTGGTGGGTTTAAGTAGCAGTGGGGGGTTTTTGGGCAAAACAAGACAAAGGATTTGGGCCACAGGTGAAAGCATACAGACAGGAATAGTGACATAAGCCACTAATGGGTTTTCTGTGACTGATAGACAACGCTAGATATGGTGGAAAAATGAAGTAGTGAAAAATTATCTTTAAGGATGATGAAGGCAATGAGATTTCTAGAACTCACAATGTTCAAGAACTTTATTTCTAGAAATCAAGGGAAAATATTTAGTCATCTATGCACGCAAAAATTACTAATGACTAACAAAGGGGATGGAGTTTAGCAACTGATGATATTCTTAACCTGATTAAGGCAAGGGGAAAGGATCAAACAAGAATTTTCACCTAAAGATGTCAAATTGATCCTATGAGATACTAGCCTTGGGAACACTAGGCAAAGTTTGATCTCAGACCTAGGGCTTGGGATATCTCGCAATTCCACCGTCGGAATCCCTTCAAATTCAGAGGAGACCTTGAGGACACACCAGCGCATTAGGGCCTATGAGATCGAACTTTTTCTAGGGCTAGTTTGTCAGGAAATTGATGCCCTTGGTGTCCCAGCATGGCTAGACCAAGAAGAGAGAGGAAAAGGTGAAAGAATATGTTAAATAACAACCTTTTGATGGATCACTGCCTAATTACTCTTGGGGATATGGATTCAAGGAGAATTATGAAGATGGACATGTTTCTTATTCAACGAGGCTCTCAAAGTCTACTTCGTCCAATGTTAAGGGCAACAAAAGAAAAGTGACCTTAAAAGCGTTTATACTTCGTCGCAAATGGAAGAGACTTATTGAGATAACTCGATCTCTATGACAATTCATTCATCAAACATGGCCCATACATGGAGATAAGCTAAATAGAAACATAATTCCACATTGATGTCATAAATGCATGCGACAATTAGCCCTAAAATAGTGAAAATCTCATAACCAATGTATGCAACAAAATGAAAGAAAATAGCGTTAAAATAGTACTTACATGTAAGAGAATATAACCAACCAGCAACACATTTGCAATATAAGAAGCTCCAAGATAAGAAGAACCCAATCCATACATTAAAATTCATCCATTATCCAAAAATATCCACCAAGGAAAAAGTGTGAAGTTCTCTAATGAGAGAATGATCCAAATCAAGTGATGATCAAAATGAATCCATCCAACTTCTATTTATACACTCATTAGGATTTTGATTTACCTAATGGGCCTACATAGCCCCTAAAAATAAAATAATGTGCAAATTATGCTTTGGTGGCTTCTAAATAGCTCATAAATGAAATAATTATGTTCATGTGGTTGTTCTATTGTGCTATATGTGTTTTAATTTGATTATACACTTTAATTAGAGTGAATACTCAGGTTGTGTTTACTTTAATTTACTGACATATGTAAATAACTTATCCATAATAAGTGAGCGAAATGGGCAACTCTCTCACGGTAACAATTTCACATGGTATCGAGGAGCTAAGGCAAGACGAGGAAGGAGGAGTTCGTGGAACAAAGATCGAAGCGTCGGTCCCGGAAGAGACTTTAGGTCCCCGGAGCTCATGAAATAGAGAAACGGAGGGAGCATGACATATACGACATGGCATCCAAACTAGAGGAGGATTTGCAGCGGCCAAGCACGACCTCCGGGAGTTTGGTATATTGACGATTAGACATCATCATATGACGGGAGGTTCAAGAATGTTTTTCGAGCCTCTTGAAAGCAGATGAA
>JAXQQM020058752.1:0-23300 GCA_034641835.2 Pinus albicaulis
AGTTATTTTTTAATATTTTTCTATAAAAAAGATTGAAGTGAAACCCATCGAATTTTCACAATTCCAAGAATATTTAAATTCAGAAAAAAATTAAATAATTCGAGAAAACAATAAAATATTGCAATTACGCCGTAAGGCGTATTTATTTGAAAACAACTTTGCTGAGTGCCTTGCTGTCATAACCTGTACCATTCGATTCTGTGTTAGACGATTAAATCATAATCGACCATTGATTCGAATTCTGATGATTGACAGTTGTGAGGCTGTTGGGACAGTTGCGAATTTCCCAGTGTTCATCAACCGATCATAATCCGAAGCCCCAAACAAAATGAACCATGGATCTCTGGAGCTCTGAGAACCATCGCCGAAGCACTGCTTCCCCACTCCATGGCTGTTCATCTCAGCGGCCGTATCGGCGTTCTTGTCGCCCTCCATCGCAGGCTTCGGCTGTAGCGGCTGATACGTAGCATAAATTCCGACTGTTCTTGCATAGAAAATCACCGTCGATACAAGAATCGCGGCAAGATACCAGTTGAATTGTAAATTAGCGAGCGCCTTGGCCCGCATCGTTGCTTCGTGGCTAGATGCCAGAGGCCGATGAGCAGAAATCCTGTACCTGGCAACACATGGCCGATGAAGGTACCCATGGAGAAATGGATAAATTTAGCTACAAAATCTGCAAATGAAAAGAATGAGAAGGTACTGAACTGAACTTTTATCAGAACGGTAGGAATCATGGATAGCATTTATAGGAGTGGGCTCTATAATTTCAAAGGCGGCCTTCGGTCATAGTTTGATGCGTGGCGGACAAGTAGGCTTCTGCTTTCGTAATCGTTGTCGACTGAACATTTGCGTAGTTCCTCTGTTTCAATGCCATGTCATATTTACCATGTCATCATTTGCATTTATTGTAGGTCCGCGTGTATTTACCTTTTCTGGAGGAAACGGTGGTGGTGCCCATGGACACCATAGTAGGGGCAGCTACCAGTGACAATTGTAGTGAACAGCATTGACATTTCTTTGAGTTGGACAAAAGGAAATCAGTTGGTTAGTTGTAGGAAATTAGTAAGTAATGTTTTTATGTGATGTGGCAAGTGGTAAGACTTGAAATTGCGATGATTGAAAATTCAGTCTGGACCTTTGAAGCCATCTTTGTACTTGAAAACATGGAATTCAGATTTAGAAAGCTCATTGATAATTATGAAAAACCATATCTCACAATGTAAATGCAGAATCAAAAGTGTTTTCAATATGAGAAATTAAGGAATGGTGTCAATCTTTAAGAAAATTGTCTCCTCATAATTGGCCACCTGAGAGGCAGTTTTCATTGTTTTAAAGTTGGAGCTCTTCATAGATTGGTCATCTTATACGTAGAATATAAAGCCCCATTGGTGTCTGTGCAAATGGTATGCATTTCAACTGTTGCACTCAATTTTCAGTATTCACTTATATGGTATTATATGGTCCTTTGTTAGAAAATGATTATAATTACTTTTAAGGTTCTGGTGTGCCAGAGCTGATTTGAACTATGATTTTACCAAAGGATACCTTTATAAAATAATCGGATAGTAAGTTTCCAAATAAAATTGTGTCATCTTAGGTATGTGATTTGCAACATCTCGAAATGGTCCGATTTGAACCCTACCATACTTGAAATAGGTAATAGTACAGATTCAACTCATACACTTCTTATTCCTCTATATTCTATTGCTGCATTTTGATTCTGCAGTTTTCTTGCTCTCTTCAATTTTTGGGCCTCATCCAAACACAAGTTTTGGTTGCTCTTGAACGTGATTTAGGGAAAATAGTACAAGGCTGGAATTTAGCATCTTAGTGCTCTTAAGAGTCTTGAACATGATTTAGGGAAAAGAGTGCATGGCTAGAATTTAGCATTTTAGTGCTCTTAAGAGCTATAATTCAAATAATGCTCACACTGCTTAGGTGAAAACACTGCTTTGACTGCAGAGTCTTTTTTTGTTTGGTCTATTTTCTATATGCATAATGCATGATGTACCTAATCATTCTGCAAATGTGCCTATTTTAAGGATGGTCTGCCGATTGTGCAACTGCACCTGCTTGGCTATTATAAGGGATTGACATTTTTATTTGTTGAATTCAACAGTCTAGTCTTGGAGATTTTGAGTTATGCAGTTCTGGTGTTGATTTTGTGCAGAGATATGGAGTTTTCAATAACATAATTGCATTGGGCAGATCAAACAATGTGGGTATGGTAAAAAAGCTTCTGGCAGAAGGAAACCCAATACAGTGTTCTGATTCAATAGGTCAAACTCCCCTTCATTGGGCCGCTGTTTTAGGACATGAGGAGGCCTTGAAGTCCCTGCTGCTGAACACATCCAGGCAGCTCATAGATTTCAAGGATAAGAATGGGAGAACTTCGTTGCACTATTCTTTTTCAGGGGTAGGACTTAGTTCACAAGCATTTTGATAAAGAGTGGAGCCTCTGTGAGTTCCAAGGATTCCAAGGGGAGAACTCCACTGCACTATGCAGCACAGAATGTCAAGCTGGATATGGTGGAGCTGCTTTTAAAGAATGGTGCAGATAAGGATGTGGAGGATTTAATGGATTGAGACCATGGGATTTGGCTCTGAAATGGGGTTGCCCAGATGGGTTTGAAGTCCTTAGGATTGAATCTGTTCATCTGGGTAGTGTTGCAGAGCCAAAAATTGGGTGCCAAAAAATAGTAACTTCAAATAACATGGAATTGATTCTTTTGTTTAGAGAAATCTTTAGCCTTGGATATGCTTCTGAGTGAGTGGAAAAAGGCCAAAGCTCAGAAAAAGAAAACAGAATCCATTAATAGTCTAAAGGAAGCATTGAAAGCATGGAGAGAAGCTGAAGAAGAGACCAAGCTAAAGAGTGAAATTGAGAAAAAAAACAAAAACAAAAACACAAAAAAAAGAATGCGAGTTCAGTTAATTCTCCTGTCAAAGGAAGAGAAATACTTAGGTTAAATTCCTGAATGCTCATCGAATCTTGATTAAAATTTTATATTTAATGTTTTAACTTATTGCTTTGCACCAGATAGCATCCTTCAAATAGAAGAAATGCCCAAAAATTTGTTGAAGATTTATTTCCATCGAAAAAATGTTAGATTTATATTTATATTAAGCTCGTAGTTGCTCTTAGCTGGACTGTGTTTTGATTACTCATAATAATTTCCACAACAATAATTTACAAATAATAAGGATTTCCACAACAATAATTTACAAATAATAAGGAGTGGATCAATAAGGTATCTTAAGATGTTTATGAGATTTAGAGTAGATGGCAATAGGGTGTTTTATTAAGGTATTTTTGTAAAAGTCATTTCAAAATTTTATTGGCAAAAAAATCCAATTATATTAAAGACTGTAGTGACCTGGGCATAATGTGATCCCCTATTGATTTAAACAGCTTAAATATAACCCAATTTAAACACACCTAAATCACAACTACTCAAACCATAAAAAAAAAATCCATGTATGAACCTTCTCATTCAAAATTATTTTTCTTAGTGTTAACAAAGTTGGCTATTGTAGCGAACTGCATATTTTGACAATCTTTAACAAGTTTTTACCAAAGGATACCTTTATAAAATAATCGGATAGTAAGTTTCCAAATAAAATTGTGTCATCTCAGGTATGTGATTTGCAACTTCTCGAAATGGTCCGATTTGAACCCTACCATACTTGAAATAGGTAATAGTACAAATTCAACTCATACACTTCTTGTTCCTCTATATTCTATTGCTGCATTTTGATTCTGCAGTTTTCTTTATTTCTCAGCTTTTCGTCTCATCCAAACACAAGTTTTGCTCTCTCGAACGTGATTTAGGGAAAATAGTACACAAGGCTGGAATTTAGCATCTTAGTGCTCTTAAGAGTCTCGAACGTGATTTAGGAAAGAGAGTGCATGGCCGGAATTTAGCATTTTAGTGCTCTTGGTGAGCTATAATTCAAATAATGCCAAGCTCACACTCGCTTAGGGTGTGAGGCCTGACACTGCTTTTAATCACAGATAACCTTTTTTGCTTGGTCTATTTTCTATATGCATAATGCATGTAGCGTCTAATCATTCTTAAATGTGCCTATTTTAAGGATGGTCCGCTCCATGTTCAACCGCACCGCTGGCTATTATAAGGATCGACATTTTTATTTGTTGAATAAAAATGTGTTCAGTCTTGACATTTTGAGTTCGCAGCTCGTGTTGATTTTGTGCAAGTAGATAAGGATTTTTCAATACACTGCATTGGGCAGATCAAACAATGTGGGTATGGTAAAAAAGCTCCTGGCAGAAGGAAACCCAATACAGTGTTCTGATTCAATAGGTCAAACTCCCCTTCATTGGGCCGCCGTTTTAGGACATGAGGAGGCCTTGAAGTCTCGCTGTTGAACACATCCAGGCAGCTCATAGATTTAAAGGATAAGAATGGGAGAACTTCGTTGCACTATGCTTGTGCAGGGGGTAGGACTTAGTTCGCAAGCATTTTGATAAAGAGTGGAGCCTCTGTAAGTTCCAAGGATTCCAAGGGGAGAAATCCACTGCACTATGCGGCACAGAATGTCAAGCTGGATATGGTGGAGCTTCTTTTAAAGAATGGTGCAGATAAGGATGTGGAGGATTGTAATGGATTGAGACCATGGGATTTGGCTCTGAAATGGGGTTGCCCAGATGGGTTTGAAGTCCTTAGGATTGAATCTGTTCATCTGGGTAGTGTTGCAGAGCCAAAAATTGGGTGCCAAAAAATAGTAACTTCAAATAACATGGAATTGATTCGAAATCAATTCTTTTGTTTAGAGAAATCTTTAGCCTTGGATATGCTTTTGAGTGAGTGGAAAAAGGCCAAAGCTCAGAAAAAGAAAACATAATCCATTAATAGTCTAAAGGAAGCATTGAAAGCATGGAGAGAAGTTGAAGAAGAGACCAAGCTAAAGAGTGAAATTGAGAAAAAAAAACAGAAACAGAAACACAAAAAAAAGAATGCGAGTTCAGTTAATTCTCCTGTCAAAGGAAGAGAAATACTTAGGTTAAATTCCTGAGTCCTCATCGAATCTTGATTAAAATTTTATATTTAATGTTTTAACTTATTGCTTTGCACCAGATAGCATCCTTCAAATAGAAGAAATGCCCAACAATTTGTTGAAGATTTATTTCCATTGAAAAAATGTTAGATTTATATTTATATTAAGCTGGTAGTTGCTCTTAGCTGGACTGTGTTTTGATTACTCATAATAATTTCCACAACAATAATTTACAAATAATAAGGAGTGGATCAATAAGGTATCTTAATATGTTTATGAGATTTAGAGTAGATGGCAATAGGGTGTTTTATTAAGGTATTTTTGTAAAAGTCATTTCAAAATTTTGTTGGCAAAAAAATCCAATTATATTAAAGACTGTTGTGACCTGGGCATAATGTGATCCCCTATTGATTTAAACAGCTTAAATATAACCCAATTTAAACACACCTAAATCACAACTACTCAAACCATAAAAAAAAAAATCCATGTGTGAACCTTCTCATTCAAAATTATTTTTCTTAGTGTTAACAAAGTTGGCTATTGTAGCCAACTCCATATTTTGAAAACTCTAAAGACAATCTTTAACAAGTTTTTACCAAAGGATACCTTTATAAAATAATCGGATAGTAAGTTTCCAAATAAAATTGTGTCATCTCAGGTATGTGATTTGCAACATCTCGAAATGGTCCGATTTGAACCCTACCATACTTGAAATAGGTAATAGTACAGATTCAACTCATACACTTCTTGTTCCTCTATATTCTATCATTGTGATTTTGATTCGTTAGGCTTTTCGCTTCTTCGGTTTTTGGGTCCATCCAAACACAAGTTTTGCTGTTTCTGAACGTGATTTAGGAAAATAGTACAAGGCTGGAATTTAGCATTTTAGTGCTCTAAGAGTCTTGAACGTGATTTAGGAAAGAGTGCATGGCCGGAATTTAGCATTTTAGTGCTCTTATGAGCTATAATTCAAATAATGCTCACATTGCTTAGGTGAAAACACTGCTTTGACTGCAGAGTCTTTTTTTGTTTGGTCTATTTTCTATATGCATAATGCATGATGTACCTAATCATTCTGCAAATGTGCCTATTTTATGGATGGTCTCGCCGATTGTGCAATCCGGTACCGCTCGCTATTATAAGGATCGACATTTTTATTTGTTGAATTCAATGTAGCCTAGTAGCTTGCCTTTTGGAGTTCTCGTTACTCGTTGTTGATTTTGTGCAAGAGATATAAGATATGGAGTTTTCAATAACATAATTGCATTGGGCAGATCAAACAATGTGGGTATGGTAAAAAAGCTCCTGGCAGAAGGAAACCCAATACAGTGTTCTGATTCAATAGGTCAAACTCCCCTTCATTGGGCCGCTGTTTTAGGACATGAGGAGGCCTTGAAGTCTCTGCTGCTGAACACATCCAGGCAGCTCATAGATTTCAAGGATAAGAATGGGAGAACTTCGTTGCACTATGCTTGTGCATGGGGTAGGACTTAGTTCGCAAGAATTTTGATAAAGAGTGGAGCCTCTGTGAGTTCCAAGGATTCCAAGGGGAGAACTCCACTGCACTATGCAGCACAGAATGTCACGCTGAATATGGTGGAGCTGCTTTTAAAGAATGGTGCAGATAAGGATGTGGAGGATTGTAATGGATTGAGACTATGGGATTTGGCTCTAAAATGGGGTTGCCCAAATGGGTTTGAAGTCCTTAGGATTGAATCTATTTATCCGGGTGAAAAGGTGCAGCCAAAAATTGGGTGCCAAAAATAGTAACTTCAATAACATGGAATCGATTCGAAATCAATTATTTTGTTTAGAGAAAATTTTAGCCTCTCGATATGTTTCCCAGTGAGTGGAAAAAGGCCAAAGCTCAGAAAAAGAAAACATAATCCATTAATAGTCTAAAGGAAGCATTGAAAGCATGGAGAGATGCTGAAGAAGAGACCAAGTTAAAGAGTCAACGAAAATCTATGCAACACTCTGTTTCATTTGTCGAAGGCCATAGAGATGGGGTTTCTGCTGCTTAGCTAAAGAGTCAACGATGCTAGCCTCTCGTTTCATTTCATACGATTTATAAATTATATATATTTTTAGGTAGACAAAAATGGCACCAAAAATATATTCATTACAACTTATAAAATTAATTACTTATCAAGAATTATATATGATGCATAACATTAAATAAAATATCCTCAAATTAAATAAAATAGAACCACCAATTTCACAATGTTTCTCGAATTTATATGTCACAATGCATCTCGAATTACAAAAATGGCACCAAAAAATATATATATTACAACTTATAAAATTAATTACTTACTCAATGAATTATATATGATGCATAACATTAAATAAAATATCCTCAAATTAAATAAAATAGGACCCACCAATTTCACAATGTTTCTCGAATTTATATGTCACAATGCATCTCGAATTTATGCATTAGGGCGTTTCCTTTGCAACTTCTGGTGCAATTGCTAGTTATTACTATTGGTGAACATGTGCAACCTGATGTTCTGCAACTCTGGTCTTCCTTTGCATTGTTGCTTCTCGAAATTGAGGTACATATGTGCTTAGTAAATTCACCAAATGTATTTTACCTTTAGCAGACACTGAAAGGTTAACATGAATATCTCCTGTACTCGTAAAATGAACACATTGGTTAGCGTCAATTTGTATCATGGGCAGGAGGATGTGGAAAAATCGTGCATCCCCTAATGTTGACAAGGAAACATCCAATGGTTGTGCACTGTTTTGGCTCGCTTGGATCATGCTCTCCTAAATATGTCTTGCCTGAACTTTAATTATTGCAACCCCACTTGGAAAATCTCGAGTGCAGATTTGTATTGGAACTCCATGTCCATCCATCTATATTCCTACATGTTAGCCCCCTAATTTGCACTCTTTTTACCATTTTCCCCTTCCCAAATCATAATCATTTACCTCTACTTTACCCTTTTATGCACCCTCATCCTGCACCAGTCCAAGCACGGTGGCTTATTTCGTATAAATTTATTTTTCATATTTTTTAATTCATCTTAAGAATTTATTAAATATTTATTACATGATTTCTTACTTTTAAATCATCCTTTGTAACTTATCGATATCTCCTATGTTCATTTGGTAGTTAGAGCACTTACCGTGATTGTTGATCCTAGTCCAGGATCGAATCTTGCACCATTGCCAACACCGTAAATCTATGCACTATATTTGAATCCCATCGATCATCACCTCGTCTTGTGCCGCTTCAGCCACAATAGCAGAGTAATCCAAAGGTAGCCGAGATCAGATCTGTGAAGAGAAAAAACAGAAGATTAGCTACGGTCAGTTCTGATTAACTATTTAATTTTGAAGATCGCAAAAGCTAAATTCTATATTTTGTTATATAAGTAGTTAAAGGAACTATTTTGGCCTCTGGCAAAAGGCCTATATAATTTATAATGTAAATAGGATTCAGGGAGTTTTTCTTGGTAGAGAAAGAACACGAACACAGCCAAGAGGTGGTAGCAGGTCTTTGTATTTTGTTATTTCCCATATCTGGGTTGGACAATCCGTTAATGTATGTACTTGCTTCAGTGAATTAATAAAAGGAGCTCCACCTTATGTTTCAAAAATTATGTTTCTATATTGAGTTGATGAGTTGATTAAAGTATTGAGAAATTTCTTTTCCTGTATTTAATTTATGATTGGATTTCCCCGCCTGGTCCAAGCAGGAGAAGTGAACCTGCACCACTGCACATTGGTGTGATATCCATTTTTATGCAAATTTACTTGATTGGTTTTCCTCGCCTGGTCCAAGCAGGAGAATTGAACCTGAACCAGTGCACGTTGGTGTGATATCTCTTTTTATGCAATTTTATTTGATTGGTTTTCCCTACCTGGTCCAACCAGGAGAAATGAACCTGCACTAGTGCACGATGGTGTGATGCTGTAAAATTTCTTAGTTTAACTTCCTGCAACCCTTTTTCTATCATTAAATGCTGATGAAAGGATAAATATATGTATTGATTGTTTATTTATTTTTGCAACCTAGAACATTCATTTTTATGTGTGCAATTTGATTTAACAGTATAATAGCACTTGCGATAATTAAACATTCATTTTAAGAATTAAATGCTAAGTGAAGGAAGCTCTGATTTGGTGCAAGAACTAGTTTCTTGCCACGGGATCTGAGTGCTTTGAACTTGGAAAATTTCAAGCCCTTACATGAAGCAGGAAAAGCCTTTAGTGAAGACACTATCTATACCTTCTGCATAAATCTCTGTTCCTGCACTAGTACAAGCAGACTGCGAAAGTGCAGGACAGATTAGTGCAGGAAGGAAATATTTAAAGGAGTAGGTTTAAGGGCCCATATGATGAGACTGCTAAAATGTCCCTACTAAGAAGAAAACATATAATCATTAATTAAATAATAATCAGCTGGAGTGATTACCTTTTATCTTTAATTCTCTTTTGCAAATGCATTTCTTTCTTGATCCAGTCTAATATTATTTTTGATGATTCAAGTTGCCTTCTTTTCTTTTTTTTAATTTGATTTTGAAATCTTTCCTTTAAAGAAAGTAGGAATCTATATTAGGAGATTCATACCATCTCTGGCATTTCCCGTGCTTCGTCTCTAAGATTACGAATCCCCCGGGTTGACAAATTAAATGTTGAGGAGTTTACTTAGGTGTAATTCCTGCACCCAACATTTTGGCGCCATTGCCGGGGAGGCGATTTGATTTGGTAAGAATTTTATGATTATACAATAGAGGTAATTTTTTCCTTATTTATGCAGCATTGGTTCGGAAAGTTTTTTGAAGGAATTTTACTAGTCATACTAGATTTCCGATAACATTTTTTACTAGAGGTTATTTGTTATTTTTCTTTCCTTTTCGAAATGAATGCCTAGAAAAGGTAAGGGTTCGAATCCCACTAAGGGCCAAAAGGATTTTTCTCATATTGGGTCTCCTTCTGTAAGCAGGAAGCCTAATTCAATTCAAACCCATCACGCAGGAACAATCCACCTGGATTCTGGTGTCAACATCTCATGTGTGGAACAACCTTTTGAGAGAGGTACAAGTAAAACGGAAACAATGGTGGACCATGAAGATCATTTGGAAGGGACTGGTGAGAACCAGGTAAGTAAAGAACAATCCACTTTTGTGTTTCCAATTGTGGATCTTGATACTGTGGTGCGAATGAAGAATATTCCACCATCAACTCTCCCTCATTTCCATGGTAAATTTCATGAAGATCCTGACTCTTTTCTATTCGAGTTTGATATTCTGTGTAGAAGTTATGAATATTCAACTGATGCTCAGAAGTTAAGATTATTTCCTATTACTCTCAAAGACTCAGCTTTACGCTGGTTTATGGGGTTAGGAGGAAACAATATAAACTTTTGGGATCAAATGAAGAGAGTGTTTTTGTCTAAATATCAAGAATATTGTAAAACTTGGGACATGCAGGATGAGATTTTTACAATCATACAGGATGATGATGAGATTATTGAAGATTACTTGGAAAGATGTTTGTATATTTTACAAAGGTCAAAACTTAAGTTTGATCCTAGTACTATTAGAACCTTGTTCTTAAGAGGACTTATTGATAATGCTAGAAATAATTTAAATCTGTTAGGACAAGGTGATATCTCTTAGCAAAATTTTGAACAAATTTGTGAATTATGCAGGAAATTTTCAAGAAATAAATATAGATCCAGTAGAGGAACTCGAAATAGAAATAGAAAAACTAAATATACTGATGCTATGATTATTGGACTAGAAAATAAAATGGAAAACATGAAAATTGATATAATGAATATTGTTACCAAATAGTTAGACTCTTTTAAATTCCAGCAAAAAATCATGAAGGAACAAGAGTCATTATGTATTTTCTATCCTAAATGTAGAGATAAGCATCCTACTAAAGAGTGTCCTTTTAATTTGAAATAAACTAATAAGTGTACTATTTGTGCAGAAGACCATGTCATAGAAAAATGTCCCTCTATACCAGGACTTAAAGCTGTATTTACAGGGGGACAACTTGAAGCTGAATACTTGTATGCTATGGGAGTAATAAGGAATTTGCCTCAGGTAGGTACAGGTATGGCTCCTGAATTTTCTCCACACTATTTTGGTTATAATTCACATGCATATTCTTATCATAACACTAATCAATAGTGGCAGTATGGGAATCAATATCAGCATGGGAAACCTTCTAAACCATGGAAACAAGGTTGGAAAGGGCTGACTCATTTTCCATATTCCCCCCAACCACCTATGCAGTCATATCCATCTACGCATACACCTTATTCAATGCCTCAACTTCTGAGTCAGTCCACTCCACCGTTGCTTGTACCTCCACCCTTTAAACCTCCTTAGTTGTCTGCTCAACCTATGGAAAATCCTAACAATAATAAATAAGTGAAAATGATCTATGTAACAAACCTACCTTTGTCATTCGAATACCAGTCTATTCCAGTTTGGGTTCATGATATTCAATTGAGATCGGGAGAGACTGTAACATCAGAAAATCAGCAACCTATGGTGATTGTTGAAGAGAAAGGAGAAGAGGAAACTCTTAACCATTCTCCGAAATCTATCACTAAGAAGTGTTTACCCTCTGAATCCTTGCCATCTTCTTCCAACTAGCCTCCCTTCCCAAAGAGGCTAGTAATGGAAAGAAGTGAGCCTATTTTTGAGACTAGTGTGGCATCTGAGATTCGGAATATTTTTATTAAGGTACCTTTGCTTTAAGCCATTAAAGAGATCCCCATTTGTACTAAGATTATTAAGGAGCTCTGTCTCAAGAAACCCGAGAGGAAGATATTGGAACCCCATACCATTCAATTTGTTGGTAGGGCAACAGAGTTGATGATGGGATGTGTATCTATGGAAAAATATACTAATCCCGGAAACACTGTTGTCACAGTTCAGATTGGTAATGTCCTTGTCTCTAATGTTCTTATAGATATGGGAGTAGACATTAATGTCATGACTAAGCAAACCATGGATCAAATTTGGATATCTCATCTTCGCCATACTCCCACTGTGCTTGAACTAGCAGATAGATCCAAAATTAAACCAGAAGGAGTATTGGACGATGTGATCATCTCATTAGATTCTTGGGAATATCCTATTGATTTCATTATGCTTCAGCTAAAGAACCCAGTAGGAGGACATCCCTTGATCTTGGGTCGTCCATGGCTTGCTACAGCCGATGCATATATTGGATGTCGTTCCAGTGATATGTATATTCCGAATGGAGATTCTAGGAAGAAAGTTACCTTATACCCCCTTGCCAGATCTATTCAGGACCTTCGAGATACTTTGTGGTTGGATCAAAGTAGTGATGAGGAGACTCAGCCCATTTCCCATATCCATCATTATATTTGGTCTTCACAAGAAGATGAGATTCAATATTTCATGAATAATCTAGACACTATGCCTAATTTTGAGCCATTGAGCTAGATTTTTGGCCTAGAATTTCAAGATAATCATGATTCTCATTATTCTGTACCACTACATTTGACCACTCCATTAAGTAATCCCGAGCCTGATACCACTCTTTTTGAGATTAGCCCTAGTAAATCCTTGCATATTAGTTCATATTTGGACTCATCTCAGTAGGAGAAACTTGTGAATTTGTTGCAAAACCTTGTTGCAAAACCATCTTAGTGCGTTTTCTTGGGGCTATGAAGATATGAAGGGTATCTCTCCTAAAACATGTAAACATCATATCTATATTTAAGAAGGAACCCAACCTATCTGAAAACCCCAAAGGCGAATGAATCCAACTCTAAGAGATATTGTGAAGGAAAAAATACAAAAACTCTTGGATGTTGATTTTATCTATCCTATTTATGACAGTCAGTGGGTCTCTCCATTAGTGCTAGTTCCTAAGAAAGATGTAAGGTGGCGTGTTTGTATTGATTATCAAGAATTAAATAAATCCACTCTTAAAGATTACTTCCCTCTCCCTTTCATTGACCAAGTGCTTGATACCCTTGCAGGAAAGAAATATTTCTCCTTTTCAGATGGCTTCAGTGGTTATAACCAGATACACATTGCACCCGAAGATTAGGATAAAACTAGTTTTACATGTACATGGGGTACCTTTTCTTATTAAGTACTTCCCTTTGGGTTATGTAATGCTCATCTACCTTTCAAAGGGTAGTACTGGCTATTTTTGCTGATCTAGAATTTGTAAAAATATATATGGATGACTTTTCTGTGTTTGGTGATTCTTTTCAGGAAACTCCCAAAAATCTGGAAAAAGTGTTGCTTCGTTGTCAGGAAGCCCATCTCTCTTTGAGTGACAAGAAATGTAGATTAATGTGAAAAGCGGGAGTGGTACTTGGCCATTTGATTTCTAATAAAGGTATCCAGGTTGATTCAACAAAGATTGAAATCATTTTGCATCTTCCTGCACCTAAAACTCAAAGGGAAGTAAGATGTTTTTTAGGACATGCTGGTTACTATAGAAGATTCATTGAAAAATTTTCTAAGATAGCTGCCCCTCTTTTTCAACTTCTAAATAAGCATAGTGAATTTTTTTGGTCCACAGCTTGCCAACAGTGTTTTAAAACATTTAAGGAAACGTTGGTACAGGCACCAGTTTTGAGAGGTCCTAACTGGTCCCTGCCTTTTCACATTTCCTCTGATGCTTCAGATTTGGCTATTGGCGCAGCTTTAGGACAAGAGGAAAATAAGCAATCCTATGATATTTATTACATTAGTAAGAATTTTTCTTCCGCTGAATTGAATTATACAGTTACAGAGAAAGATTTTTTAGCTATAATTTTTGCAATTAATAAGTTCAGGTACTATATTATAGGATATGAAGTATTTGTGCATACTGACCATCCCGCGATTAAATATTTGATGAAAAAACCATTGAATAGTGGTAGAGTGACTAGGTGGTTGCTATTGTTGTAGGAATTCAATGTTACTATTGTTGATAGACCAGGAAAATCTAATGTTGTAGCAGATTTTCTTTCTAGATTAGATAATCCTGGTGAAGCAACTCTTGTTAATGATGATTTTCCATATGAACATATTTTTTCTATGTCAACAGATTCTCTGTGGTTTTATGACATTGCTAATTACTTGGTTACTAGGAAAACACCACCTCACTTGTCTGCTCATGAAAAGCAGAATATTATTTAGAAAAGTGTTGCATATTCCTAGATTCGAGGAGATCTCTTTTACACTAGTCCAGATTTGACTATCCATAGATGTGTAAGAGAGGAGGAAGTGTTTGACATATTGAAATTTGCTCATGATGAACCTTGTGGAGGCCACTTTGCTGATAAGCGGACTGCATATAAAGTATTGCGTGCTGGTTACTTTTGGCCTTCCTTGTTTAAGGATTCCGAACAGTATGTTAGACGATGTGATAGTTGTCAACGAATGGGCCAGCCCAATCAAACCAATGAAATGCCTTTACGCCCCCAAGTTATGATTAAGCCATTTTAAAAATGGGCTATTGATTTTATAGGGCCAATAAATCGAATGTCATTAAGTAAAAATCATATTTTGGTTTTTACAGATTTTGTTACAAAATGGGTAAAATCTAAAGCTGTTTCCTTTGCTACATAAAAATTTGTTGTTGATTTTATCTTTACTGAAATCTTTACTAGATTTGGTGTGCCTAGAGAAATTATTTCTAGCAATGGTCCGCAGTTTATTTCTAATATGGTACAGGGTGTGATGGAGCAATACAAGATCCGGCACAGGAAATCCATGCTATATCACCCGCAAGCAAATGGCCAGGTGGAATCTAAAAACAAAGTGATCGAGTCCATTCTTACAAAGAAAGTAAACATGCATCAGAAAGACTGGGCTGAAATATTACCAGAAGCTTTATGGGCATACATAACCACTTGGATAAATAGCACAGGACATACACCATATGAGCTGGTATATGGTAAATAGGTTCTGTTACCAATTGAATTCCAGATCAAAACTTCCAGAACTGCAGTGAAGTTAGGACTAGATCTCTCTGAGGCACAACAACAGTGTCTTCTCCAATTAAATGAGTTAGATGAATTTCGTAGGGATGTTGTTCAACAGAACATACTCATTCAGCAACAATGCAAAAGGTGGCATGACAAGTCTATTCAGAAAAAACAATTCCAACCAGGTGATTAGGTACTCATTTATGATTCTAGATTTAAAATTTTTAAAGGGAAATTCCATACACGTTGGATGGGACCTTATGAAGTGATCCGAGTATTCGAGAATGGAGCAGTAGAAGTTAAAACTATTGATGAAAAAAATTCAGTATTCCTGGTAAATGGACACGGATTAAAGAAATATTTTCAGCCACTTGCTAGGAAATATTTTACACAGCAAGTCCAACATCAATTTGAGATGGTGGTGGTGAATGGTAATATCAAATTTTTGAAAATATGAGTTTTCTTCTTCCTAAAAAGAGAAAAAATATAAAAAAATTCTAAATAAAAAGTAAAGAGAAAATATTTTCCTGTAATTGCGAAAATCAGTTCGCTGACATGATTGTAGAAGGATCACCCTAAAAACCAGCTTACTGGCGGAAAGATAAAAAATTTCTAATAAAAAGAGAATGTCGTTTGATCTTTAGATATGCTAGCGACCACCAAGTAAAAGAAACCCTTATACATTTGGGGTAATTAGCATGGACATTTTTATTTCAAGTAACGCTTAATTCTCACTGCAGTTATTTTTCTTGCACCAATGCAGGCAGACCTTCTAGAATTTTTTTTTCCTTTATTCATATCCCATTTCGTAATATCCCCTCAGTTTTCTTCTTCAATCGCAAATGATTTACCTTCCAAAATTATTTTGAATTTACCCTGTCCATTTCGTAAAACCCCACTTTACCCTTGAATTTTTTTTCCCTATCCCACTTTTGTTTATCCCCTCTTGTGGTACTATTCTTGGAATCCCTATAACAAAATACCTTCCCATTTTGAAATTCCCTTTTTCCCACTTCGTTATTCCCTCACAAATTGCAGGATCTCGTGTACAAAGAGAAAAAAGGATATGCTCTGAAGCATCAAGGAAGGACGAAGAAAATTTCTAGTATAAGTTAAGGAATTCATGTTAGAAGTCCAGCCTATATCTCATTTAAAGTTCTCTGTTATTTTTTAGATATTATGCTTGCACTAGTACAAGCATGTTTTGTCCTATATATTAAGTGTAAGCAAAATGGTACCAACGAAGTAGCAAATTTTAAGCGGTGCAAGCGGACCAGTGCAAGCATGCACCCTGCCAAAAATAGAACATAATTTAGTTTTTCATAAGCATATGTCATAGGAAAGTGGTCATCATCAAGGTTTATGAGAAATATTTTCATGTAGTCGAGGAGTACTTGTGTTATCATATTAACTAGGAGAAAATTATTTAAAGTAAAAAATGTTTTTTAAGTTAAGAGTCATGATCAATTTTTTAATGAATGCTAAAGTTCCTTTTTTTGAATTATGAAGGAGTGTGGGTATGTTTAACTGTTTCTTGGATATAATTTCCCTTTCCACCATGATCCTAGATATCACTTCACTCGCCATGATTACCTCACCTAGCCGTTAAAAACGCCGCTGCAAGTACCAATTTGGCATGACCTCAAAGATGCCGCGTATTCATGGCTATTTCAGTGGAATGAATGGGTGTTAAGATGGAAGGGATGGTGGACCATTGGATCCCAATCTATAAGAACCAATTTTTTCTGGTGATTGCATGTAAAATTTTGACTGTTCATAACTGTTAAGTAGCAATGCCACCTATTCGAAGTGAACCTTCGTCCCTTAGTATGGTAGAACAGACTGTTGAGTTTCTAAAGAGTCTTGCACTATTGCAAGACTCAGGATTTCTTCAGTTCTTAAAATAGTTTGACGGGCATGACCATGAAGTGGCCCTACAGTTTTCCAGAAGTTTTAAAAATGTCTGAGTACAAATCGAGCCCCTAAAATTTAAGATTACGAAAGAGTTCATAGTAGCAGCAACAGGGATGGAAAACACTGGTGAGAAATGGTTCAAAAATCAGAAATTAGAGAGGAATCGATGGCAGCGTTTCGTCATCGATAGGAACATGAAGGTAGATTGGAAGAAAGGAATTCTGCGCAATGCCTTGTTGGGATAGTGGCGATACCTCCTTTTCATCCTATAGAAATTTGTGACCTGTGAGGGAAGGTACTCCCTCACTTTTGTGTATCATTTCAGGATGTTGCAGCATTTCAAAGGTGGTCGGCACGTCCGGTGGTGAGTTTATTTCCCTTATTTTTTTGCTAGAGAGTTTGGAAAAAATGGCTGAAGGTGTGCGGGATGCACGGGTGGACCGGTCTGATAAGAAATTATATCACCATGGTCTGATAAAAATTTTGGTGTAGAAACAATTGGAAATTAAAGGCATGACCTGGGAGGCACTGTTAAAATAACTGCATAAAAAGAAAGCTATTGGAAAGGAGATAGAGGACCCCACCAGTACAAGCAAGGGTCCGGGTAAGAATGAACAAGGGAGTCCTTCTTGCACTAGCGAAAAAAGGAAACGATCTGGAAAATAAATAGAAGAGACTCCTTCTACACCACCAGTGCATGCACAGACACCTGAGGAAGACAATTTGTCAGTTCTTGCGGACGCGGCCAAATCTATAGAGGTCGAATATGACACTCTGTTGGCCGATTTTATTAAAAATTCCCGGAAAAAGAATGAAGAATATAATTCAGGCGAAGAACCACAGAACGTCGAATCTCCTCCTGCACCAGTGCAAGAAGAAGTGCAAGAAGAGGTGCAATAAGAGGAAGAAGAAGAAGAAGAAGAAGAAGAAGAAGAAGAAAAGGAAGAAGAGTTTGTTGAAACCATGAGGGATACTGAGGTCCTTGAAGAAGACATAGCTCCCGTCGAAACAGAATATTTGGTAACTCTTGCTGCTCGGATAACTGAACTGGAGCTTCAAATGCAAAACTTAGAGTAGCTCGTAACTAAAGTACAGGAAGATAAAGAAAAAACTAGAGAAGAGTTAACTGCGGAGATCCAGAAAAAGAAAGGAGAAGTTAGAGTTTGGAAGTACCGTGTTGCGCAATGTTTTAGGCGACTTAAAAAGGTGATAAAGAGGCTAAAGAACATCAGGAAGAAGAAGTCTGAAACATTGCAAACTGATGTCAGTGTGGCAGGGCAGGATTGAGCTCAAATGCTCAAAATTTTGAAGGTTTTTTTCAAAGGTACATAATTGTGTGAGGACACACAATAGCTTAGGGATAGGAGGATGTTAGCCCCCTAATTTTCTCTCTTTTTACCATTTTCCCCTTCCCAAATCATAACCATTTACCTTTGTTTTACCCCTTTTTATGCACCCTCATCCTGCACCAGTCCAAGCACGGTGGCATATTTCGTATAACTTTATTTTTCATATTTTTAAATTAAAATTATCATTTATTAATTATTTATTACATGATTTATTACTTTTAAATCATTCTTTGTAACTTATCGATATCTCCTATGTTCATTTGGTAGTTAGAGCACTTACCGTGACTGCTGATCCTAGTGCAGGATCATATCTTGCACTGTTGCCAACACCGCAAATCTCTGCAGCAGATCCAAATCTCCTCGATCACCACCTTGTCTTGTGCCGCTTTAGCCACAACAACGAGTAATCCAAAGGCAGTCGAGACCAAATGTGTGCAGGGAGAAAGCTAGAGATTAGCCATGGCCAGTTCTGTTAAACTGTCTAATTTCGAAGACCGTAAAGGCTAAATTCTGTGTTTAGTTATGTAATCAGTTAAAGGATCTATTTTGGAATTTGGCTAAAGGTCTATATAATTTATAAAGTAAATAGGATTAAAGGAGGATATTTTTTGATATAGAAAGAACAGAAACACAATCGAGAGGTGGTAGCAGATCTTTGTATTTTGTTATCGCCCAAATCTGTGTTGGGCAATGCATTAACATATGTACTTGCCTCGGTGAATTAATAAAAGGAGCTCCGCCTCATGTTTTGAAAATTATGTTTCTGTATTGAGTTGATGAATTGATTAAAGTACTAAGCAGCGTTTCCATTTAGAAGGGAAACGTGCTGGTTGGCTAGGGCCCAACCAACCCAGAACGTTTACCCCATTGCTTGTTTTCTTGTAATTTGTGTTTATATTCTCAAGTGTGATCTAATATTAGCACATGTATTCTTGTCTGAGTGCAAGCAGATCCGTTGTGTGAAGTAGATAACTTTGCTTTTCCTGCAATTTCTTTTCCTGCATTTAATTTCAGATTGGTTTTCCCTGCCTGGTCCAAGTAGGAGAAATGAACCCGCACCAGTGCATGTTGGTGTGATATCTCTTTCTCTGCAATTTTATTTGATTGGTTTTCCCCCGCCTGGTCCAAGCAGGAGAAATGAACCTGCACCAGTGCACGTTGGTGTGATATCTCTTTCTATGCAATTGGTTTTCCCCTGCTTGGTCCAAGCAGGAGAAATGAACCTACACCAGTGCACGTTGGTTGATGCAGTAAACTTTCTTAGTTTAACTTCCCGCAACCCTCTTTCTTTCATTAAATACTTATGACAGGATAAATATATATGTATTGATTGTTTCATTATTTCTGCATTCTTTTATAACCAAAAACATTCATTTTTATGTGTGAAATTTGATTTAACAGTATAATAGCACTTGCAATAATTAAACATTCATTTTAAGAATTAAATGTTAAGTGCATGAAGCTTTGATCTAGTGCAAGAACTAGTTTCTTGCCACGGGATCTCAGTGCTTCGAACCTGGTGTTATCACCCTAGTAATTTCTTAGGTCATGGGATTTTGATTTATAGTTAAAGAAAACTAACGGTAACCACAAACATACTTTGGAAATCTAGGATCTAGCCTTCCCAAATTTCACAGAGGGCTCTCTCTTTAAGATTTAACTTTGCTTTGTTTGGTATTTTAGGCTAGGTATGATTGGGCACTTGGTTTTTGTTTTAAGATGTTTGGAAATTTTGGTGGGAAATAAGATTACTTGGAGAAAAATTAAAGAGGGATCTACCAGTCCATTGGGCTATGGAGTCAATATGTAGCAAAAAACACTGGAAAGCAAGGCCAAAAGGATGCTAATGTACTCAGGGCAAGGTAGATAACCCTCAGATATTTAAATAGTTTGATTGGATGGGATGGCTTGCTTTTGGGATAAAGGGAAGTGAAGGATCCTTTCATCTAGAAATAAGGGGAAGGAGGTAGAGGTCAAATGGGACTAGGAGCAATTAAGAATTCCTAAGTCAAGAAATCAGCAGAAAATATTGAAATTACCAAATAGTTAAGACATGGAGCTTTTTACACTTATCCTGAAATAATATTCCTAATTAATCATTTGGATAGAATAACATATATGAAATTGAATGGAACTTCAGAAGAGGAAACAATGACAGTAAGAAATCACTTTACTCAATAGCTTATCGCAAGAATCCTGAGTTATGAAGTCCAGTTGGTTATTTGTCCAGTCTGCTACTATGAAATCAACACATGAGCCTCCAAAGTACCAACAAAAATATCTATAATAATCTCATAAATTTTATTCCACACTTAATACTTCAAAGAGTGAAGTATTTATACAAATTGTTTAGTAAAAAAAATCCTAGAAAAATCTAGGAATAACTCTAGGAAAATAAAATATCTTAACACACTAAGAGGGATAACTGCTTAACAACTTAGCAAGCTATCCTTTTATCTTAGAAAAAATAGAACCAACTTTATCTAATCAAAATAGTTTGTTGACTAGGTGTACATTCTTGTTGGCACATTTGGAAGACATTTTTTTGTAGATTGCTTGATTGATACTCTTTCACTTTTCATCTTTTAATGCTTCTTTTCTTCCTGATACTCTTTACTCTGTTCATCTGTCACTTTACTGCTAGTAAAATGTAGAATTTACCATAGTAAAAACTAGCTGATTGTTTTCTACTCGGATACACTTTGACCCTGTTACTTTGACCTGATACACTTTCAATAGCTATTTTTACCTCAAGACAACTGTAAGATGAAGGTTTCACTGTGGTAAAAAGATTTTCCCATCATTTCTCTACCTTGCTTGATTTTTATTTTTACTCTTTTACTGTTGTAAAGATTCATATCAACAGTAAAAAATTCAAAAACATAGTAAACTTTTTTTATTCTTTTCTTCTTGAATTCATTGTTTTACTTGTATTTTTTCTACTGTTCTACTCCAATGTTGCTATAACAATTCTGTGAAGTCCTGCCACTGTTGATCACTTGGTATTTTCACACTTTTCAGTTTTCGGTAACTTTCATCAGCCTCAGTGTATTTTGAGAAATTTGGTTTGATAATGAAAATATGCTTAATTTCATTCTGTAGAAAAAATAAGTTTTCAAAGTAATCCAAGACAACTTTTCCAGTTGGAGAACCTTGTGGCAGAGGCTTATTAACTTGTTCTTTGGCATGGGCCCTGATTTTCTTGCCATAATCTGTTTGAATCATTAGCTTTTCATTAAAGCCATGAATGTTCGGGAGGCCTGCTTCTTTCAACATTGTGTATTTTTCCAAAAACTTTGTTATTGAAAAATTCATGGCCTCATACTTTTCCTTCAAATTGTCCGTTATAGTCCTTTTATTTAGGACCTTCTTGATTTGCAGAATTTTTTTTGTCCTATCTTGTATTTGCAATGCTTCAATCTCTTCTTCTTTTTTGCTGTTCAAAAATGTAATAAGCTTCAAAGCTTGAGATGGTTTATTAGCAAGTTCTTCCCTTGTTTTCTGAATTTCCACCTATGCTGCCTTGAGTAAATCTCTCTGCTCATCTATGATTTAAATTGAAGGCCATTGTAGATGTATGCCTTGAATTATGTTGTTCCAAAGATATTTTTTTATATAGGATACCTGTTCACTGAAGTTCACTTGCTTTTGCAAAGCATTTACCTATTCTTCTAATCTATTTGCTCTTTTCTCATGTCCTTTAGATGTAATCAATGGATTCCTGTTTGATGATTCAAGAGTTTGAATGGTCTTTTTCAAATTTATTATCTCATTATTTTTTACGGACATATCCTCCATGGATTTTACTATCTCTTCTGCTTCACCTGTTTGATGTACCTGTGAGGTGGATGATCCTATGGTAGAAGTATCTTTAGATTTCACTGACACTGCAGTTTCTAGTGGCACTTTTGGGGAAAAATGTTCTACCAAAGTGGAAGGGACAACTATGCTAACCATAGGAATAATAGTGGGAACAGATTGCACATCAGCTTCCTTTACTGCTTATTTTTCTTTTATAAGGATTTCCATCTGATCTTCCATCTCTTTGACTTCGGTAGTCATTCTTAGTATTAACTTGGCCATTTCTTCTTTTTCATTTTGTTCTTAAAGGATTTCCTTTGCTTGAGGATGTTCATTTTGGGGAAGTTCCAAATGTTTCCTCAAAGTAGTGATATCATCATTCTTTTGCTTTATCAAGGCCTGAGCAACCTGTATGTTTGATGGATCTACTCCTATCCGAATGAATAGATCTTCTAAGGACTTAATCCTTAGTTATTTTGCTTGTAAAGAGGCTTTCTCTAGCCTCATCTGAGTCTGCATATTTAAAATAGTGTTTTGCATTTGTATAGTACTCCTGGTTTTATCCACTACCTTTGAATATAACATTTCAAATGTATGTCTATGAAGCTCTATCTGATCTAGCTCATGGATATTTTCTGAATCAATTTCAAAGCCTATCTTGCTGTAGTCTGAAACTTCTTTGGATCTGCAACCTTTGGTTGGAGGTAGGACATGATCATTTTATTAGTAGAATAATCAAATGCTGTTAACAATATGTCCTTGTTACCTGGCTTTTCTTCGAGAAATTGAGAGTAAATTTCTCTTTTGATCTCATCTTTTTTCTCTTTAATTTGTTTGTACCTTTGTTTGATATCTGAATCTTTTCCCTCTGTTGTTTTGGAAGAAGTGGGAATTTCTAATTCAACCTGTTTTTTAATTATTTTCTTGCCCTTCTTATCTGCTACAACCTTTTCTTCTCTAATTCCTCTCAAAATTTCATCAACTATCATTGAGGCCTCTTGATTTGCTTGCTGATCATCATTTGTTTCCTGATTAGTGGTATCATCTATTTCCATGATCTTTTCTTTTTTAGCATTAGTAATTTTAGTTCTTTTGTTATAAATCAATTTAAACTTAATTTCAGTAATAGTTTGAGCTGAAAAACCTTCATCATCCCTTTGTATTTTGTTTGGAAATTCTACCTGCTTGGTAAATATCATAGTCTGTGAATTGTATGTCTTTTTCATTGTTTTTGTATCATCAGTAAGATTGATCAATGTGTTTGGCATCCATTCCAT
>JAXQQM020065310.1:0-63913 GCA_034641835.2 Pinus albicaulis
TCTGTTAGCTCAAATCTACCTTAGGCTGAAATGAGGTAAAACTCAAGGCTACATCAAACCACGCTCAGCCTCGTAGCTAGCCCTACGAGGACAGGAGAGGGCTCTCTCCAGTCAATCTCGATAAAATGAGCAATAGGGTGCGAGATGACTTAAAATGGGAACTGATTTTAGGCTAGTAAAGAGATAAGAAAGAGGATTTTAATAAATGATGGGGTTTAAGACACATGGGGCAAGATATGCGAGATGAAATTAAATGAAAGATGCAGATTATTACACGAGGCAAGATAGGCAAAAGCTTAAGCATTCAATTCGAAATTATATGGAGTGCAAAGAATGTTTAAGAAGCTGAAAAGGGCATGAATTCATGAATCCTTTTCAGACAGAGGAAAACATAAAACTTGAATACTTTCCCAAGGCAGAGCAGCGAGCTGAATTCTGCCCTTCACACTTAAAAGTATTCAACAGGAATGATTATGAATGAAACAATAAACATAACAAGAAACATATGAAAACAGAGAAAAACATAATGCTAAGTTGTTACCACATGGATCTCCTGAAACAGAGCTACATCATTTCATTAATCTCCAGCCAGAACTGAAATTTGTTAATCTCCAGCGAGAATTGTACAATGAAACTCTGTTCTCTCCTACACCAGCTTTCAGAACTCTTCCTCCTTTTACAAAAAATTTTACATACAATAAATAACACTATCTGTGGGAAAACAGATCGACTAAAACTAAGGGATTGTTTACTCATTAACTAATAAGAGCTGAAAAGCCAACCATCTATTTTGAAAAGGAACAGCGCTAAATTTTGTTTGTTGATAACTAATGGAGAGGCGGAAGCTGTAGCTGAAGATCCTTTAGATTTGCAACTGAAGACCAAAATAGACAGTACGCTCTGTTGTGGCAGATGTCTCGATTTAAATTTAAACTTTCTGCCTTTGACTGCCACTTGTTTTTCCTTTATTTTCTAACTTATTAACAAATTGCTATTTGAATAAAAACTAATCTCAATAAAAATATTTTTTAAACTAAAATGATGACAACTGTGCCTTGTAGTGTTCCAGGTTGTACAGCTGCATTCGATTCTTGTGGAATAAGCCTCCTTTCCACCTCTGAATCAGCCATGCCCTCTAGCAAAGGTATACCTCTATTCACATTGAGATCATCATCTGAAATCAAATAATTGCTGACATTAGGTGCGGGAAGAAGACTTTTTACATCAGCTTCATAAAATACATCAGCCATCTTTCGCAAAAGACCCTCATCAAAATCCTTGAAAAACCACCTCGTACATTACAAGCAACGTTCCTTGCAACACACAATACTGGAACAGGGCAACTGGTCTCTGCCTGTGGAGCGTAATATGGTGCAAATGCTGGAACAACATGGACACGAGGTTGATCTTTGTCCTCCCAAACCTTCAATCGATCATCAATTACCATTGCCATCTTAGGATGGCAGAAGCCATCATGAAAGACATTCAACAAGGACTTTTTAAAACCTGGCTTCACACAAAGTACACAGTCAAGGAGCTCTGCGGGATTGATTAAGCGAGCCTCACTATCAAGAAACCTCCACATCTCTAATGCGTAATCCCTTTCAGACATAGTGCAAATATAAACTTCAAAGCGTTTACGTCCCTTTAAAGTTAGATAGGTCCTGAGTTCTTCCCAAGCAGGCCGTAACCTAACAAGGACACTGGTATCTCGAATATTAGGATTAATTCTGGTCAAAATCATATTTCTATCCTGCAATCTTATCAGTGGTCGAATAATAGGAAGGGTCTTGTCTGACTGGGACCGAACAACTTCAGATTCAGCTTTGATGACCTTCCCATTGTCAAAGATTTGATCATTGTCAGCATATTGCTTCAAAATTGCCTTATCTTCCTGGTATCGTTTTAACTCTGCTGCCCTTCCAGAAACACGCTGAGGATCCACTTCAGTTCCAATCTTGCACTGTTTGCAAGTTGCTGGAGTCGATTTGAAACAAAACTGGGCGCAAAACACAAATTTCTGGGCTCTGTTGCTATGTGGGTAGCGCCCCTGCCCAATGGGTAGCGCGCACCAAGTGGGTAGCGCCCATGTAAATTTGCACTGGCTGTAACGTTCAAGTGGGTAGCGCGCACCAAGTGGGTAGCACGCCACTCGTATGGGTAGCACCCACCTCAAACGCTGTCCGAGCTACGCTAAGCGCCGATTTCGGCCTCAACCACACAATTTCGACTTTGCTGCGGATTTCTTGCAAATGAATTTGTTTGCCATGTTTATATGTGAAGGAAATATCTCATCAAATCAGATTTGATTTCAAATTTGTTTGATAACCCACTTTCACAATGTTTCGGCACTTTGTCATTTGGTCATTTAATGCAATGCTGCTCTTTGACTTTCTCTTTCTTTTTTTGAGTCTTGGACTGATAATACTTTGTTGACTTTTGCAGGGATCTGACATCTGGCTTAGCGAAGGATAACCACGGCTGCTTCTGAAATATTTCATGGCAGGAGACTCTAAAATATAGATTTATTACAAACATTAAAATTTGAAAATTTCCTTTTCAAAACAAAGTTTTGAAAAAGAAATATCCTGGAACATGATGAAAATCTTGAAATGAAGCTTATTGGAAATCTTCCTCTGGCCTGCAGGTATTATGAAGCACCTTGAGAACAATAACTTGCACCTAGCCCTAAATACCAAATTAACTCCTTGCTGACCTAGACATCAAACAGGAATGTACATAACGAAAAATGAACTTTGATAATTTGACTCTGTGTGTTGGCAAGACGGAGTCTAACATTGGCTCCAATGGGGATGGCAGCTGCCGCTTCTTGGAGGTGCCAAGAACCTGCAGATCTTTGGGAGAGCAGACAGTGCCTCCATCCATTGGGCGATGGAATCATTATTCTGAAAAACAGACTAAAGACTGATAACTACATTTATTAACTGGAAAATCGACTGAAATAACTTAACTCTAGCAAACTAACTCAAGACCTGAACTTAAAGCTTGCCGGCAGTATATAACCGCCTGTGTTTCTTACAAAACAATATGCCATCAAACTATAACATAATGCCAATGTAACCAATCAAGCAGATGCCTTCTTGATTGATTTCCATGATCAGATCTGCTGGTCAACAATAAACATTGGTAACTGGGCATCCAAAAACACAGCTGACCATGATCTCCTTCATCACTGAACACAACAATAACCACCTTCACTGCTGACTGCAACAAATCTGCAAGAGGATCCTGGAAAACATGAAAATTTACCTCTTGCTGAAAGAACAAGGTGTCCTTTGTTTCAAATTCTGATCTGTCTTCATCATGTACTTCAGTAAAAGTATGCTCCTGGGCCTCAAAAAACTCTGAACAGGTAGATGAGCAGATCTCCTCTTGTAAAAACATTTCAACACATGAAACATATGAAGAATCTGAAAGGTAATCCTGTATGTTTTGATCTCCTACAGTGTGAATGTATGATAGGTCATCTTCATATGATAGGACAGCCGGATTTTCATTACATTCATCAATCATGAAAAAAGAAACTTCAGCTGTTTCTTGATGCTCAAAAATGACACTTCTACCATCTAGCATAACTCCATCAAGAGAAACTTTTTCATTAACTGATTGGATTACCTCTTTATGAAGGCTCTGTTCTGATGGCATGAGAACATCTGGATCAAAAACTCTGTCTATGATCTCAATAGCAAGACTCTCCTTTTCAGGATTCAGCACAAGGTATGCCTGTTCATTACAGTCTGAATCTAGATCTGGAACTGAAGTAACTGACTGGACATTATCATAATCTGCAATCTGCATGCTGTCTCCTTCTGTGAACATATCTGAAACAAGATCTTCTCTTTCATCACTTTCAACCATATGGCAAACTTCAACTTCAACCTGCTGATCTATAAAGATGCTTACAGGATTGTCATGCTTTTCAGAAAAGGAAGAAGTTTCACCATCATCTTCTTGACCGTGTGCACACTGCAGATCTGTTGTAGCTGGAACTGGAACATGACCTTTCAAGAGTTGATCTATCTCGTCTTCAGATAGAGGAGATAATACCTTATGTTTTCTTTGGCTCAAACAGTGATTGTCTTCATTGATTTCAAGTGAAGGAGTATATAGATTTTCCTCATACTTCTGATCCATTTCATGCAATTCCTGTTCACTGTCAAGATGCAAAATTCCTTCATCTTCCATCACACTAAGATCTTGATCCTGCTGCAAATTTTCATGATCGGCTTTATGATGTTGAAAGGGACTTCCATACAATGCTTCCATGATCTCATCATCCATGAAATTATCTTCTTCATAATATTTCTCAAGGCTTTCAATAAAAGTAGAAGCATGTTTGCAACAATCATGAACTAAATTTAATGATGGATAAGATACTTGATATCTTTCAATGAATAGGGCATGAAAATCCTTTAAACAATAAATACAGGCCAGCGACAAATTTTCATACCAAGATTGGGCTTCACCTTCCAGAGTGGCCAGGAATATCTTCATCAAGCAATCTTCAGGAAATTCCACCTTCAACTTGCGAATATGCATGTGAAATCTAACCAGATGTAAAGCAGCATCTTTCTTACCATCATCGTTAAACGTAGGCAGATTCCTTGACCAATCTACCTTGGGCATCTTATTCGGAAAACCTGGAATGTGATCTCGGCTCATGGGAGCATATCTTCTTGTGATTCGGTCCATCTTGAAAATCTCACAGCTACTGATCTCCCTGCAGTGAAGTCACCATGAAGCATTGATTTCTGGATTGTTCAGTGAATGAAGTCGCCGGGTGAATGATTTCAGCCTTGCGGTGTCTGACTGTTGTCCACCATCAGCAATCGGATCTGAACTTTGTTATCCTTTACTAGGGAGGACTCCCCAGTATGGTTGCCACTATGTTAGCACTCGAATCTTCCTCAGGCTGAAGAAGGCAAGGTTCAAGGCAACATCAAACCAAGCTCAGCCTCGTAGCTAGCCCTACGAGGACAGGAGAGGGCTCTCTCCGGGTCAACTCAGTAAAAATGAGCAATAGGGTCTGAGATGACTTTAAACTAGAACTGATTTTAGGCTAGTAAATTGATATGAAAAGAGGTTTTAATGAATGATGGGTTTTCTGGGCTGTGTGGGGCAAAGACAGCAAGAGCAGAGGTTAAATGAAAAACACAGATTATCTCCTGAGGCAAGATAAGCATGAAGTTTAACAATCAAATTTGAAATTATATGGAGTGAAAGACCTCTGTGAGGTTGACAAGGGCAATAGTTGAATCCTTATCAAACTGAAGAAAACATAGAAAATGAATACCTCCCAAGGCAGAGCAGTAAACTAGATTTCTGCCTTTCTCACTTAAAAGTATTCAACAGAAAATGATTATGAAATGAAATGTAAAACATTACAAGCTACATATGAAACATAAGAAAAGACAAAATGCTCAATCCACACCACAAGAATCTCAGGAGTCAAAGCTGTATTTTTTCATTAAATCCCTGTCAAAAACTGTACAATGAAACTCTGTTCTCTCTTCCACACACCTCTCAGAACTCTCCCCACCCTTTACAAATGGTTTTTCAATACATTAAATAAACTCTGCTAGAGAAAAACAAATCGACCCCAAGACAAGGGATTTGTTTACTCATTAACTAATAAGAGCTGAAAAGCCAACCATCTATTTTGAAAAGGAACAACGCTGAATTTTGTTTGTTGATAACTAATGGAGAGGCGGCAACTGTAGCTGAAGATCCTTTAGATTTGCAACTGAAGACCAAAATAGACAGTACGCTCTGTTGTGGCAGATGTCTCCATTTAAATTTAAACTTTCTGCCTTTGACTGCCACTTGTTTTTCCTTTATTTTCTAACTTATTAACAAATTTCTATTTGAATAAAAACTAATCTCAATAAAAATAGTTTTTTAAACTAAAATGATGACAACTGTGCCTTGTAGTGTTCTAGGTTGCCTATTTTTTGGCATACAACATTTCAATCATGAGGCTTTATTAACCCTGTTGTTTTACCATGATCCAACGCTATCTTCAATATAGACTCATTGGTAGCACTTGTAGTCTCAGCCGCATGTTTAGGGTCTGCTAACATAGAAAAAATTCCTCTGATTGCCTTGCCTGAAATGCACCAGTAAAACTCCATTTTAACCAATTATTTGTCAACCGTGGAATGCCAACAGCTAAAACTGGCATAGTTGGCCTATATTTTGCTATCAACCTTGCAGCACGTCCAGATGATGTGAAAACAACTATAACAGAGGCCTTCAATTTGATTGTTGCACGTACCGCGGATGATGCAATGGATTCCAAATGTGTCATTGTTTCACCCACATATCTCACGGTTTTCTTGAAATAAGCGACTTGGTTATGAACCTTCTCTGCTTCTGCACAGATCTTTCCCACTATTGATATGGTCCCAACAGGGTATAATCCCCGAATATTTTCTGCCCCTAGCAGTATTCCATTTGTGCCATCAAGAACAACATTTGCCACATCAATTGCTTCAGCACGAGTTGGCCTTAGATTATCAGTCATACTGTCAACCACACGAGTGATAATAGAAGGATTTCTAGCCATGTTACGCTTGTAAACAGCAGCTTTCTGAAATAAAAATACCTTCTATGGTGGAAGATCGATCCCCAAATTTCCACGAGAAAGAATGATACCATCTGCTTCTTGCAAAATCTCATCGAAGTGTTTAAACCCTATAACTCTTTTACACGCCACATTACAACCATTGTTAAAAATCTACTGAGCAATGATAAAAACCTGTTTGCAAGTTGCTGGAGTCGATTCAACACGAAACTGGGCGCAAGAAAATGTTTTTTAAACTCTATCTCTGTGTGGGTAGCGCGCCTGCCCAATGGGTAGCGCCCACCTCCAAACACTGTTAACAATTCTGCAAATTGTCTTCGGCCTTCAAAAACTCAATTTCGACCTCTGCCTTGCAGATTTCTTACAAATGATTTTGTTTTCCATGTTTTATACATGAAGAAAATATCTCATGCAATCAGATTTGATTTCAAATGTGTTTGATAACCCACTTCATAATGTTTCTGCACTTTGACATTTGATCTTTAATACAATGCTTCTCCTTTGGCTTTTCTGAGTTTTTTGGACTAATAACTTGTTGAATTTTGCAGGGATCCGACATCTGGCTTAGCGAAGGATAACCAAGGCTGCTTCTGAAATATTTCAAGGCAGGAGACTCTAAAATATAGATTTATTACAAACATTAAAATTTGAAAATTTCCTTTTCAAAACAAAGTTTTGAAAAAGAAATATCCTCGAACATGATGAGAATCTTGAAATGAAGCTTGTTGGAAATCTTCCTCTGGCCTGCAGGTATTATGAAGCACCTTGAGAACAATAACTTGCACCTAGCCCTAAATACCAAATTAACTCCTTGTTGACCTAGAAATCAAACAGGAATGTACATAACGAAAAATGAACTTTGATAATTTGACTTTGACAGCAAACTGGCAAGACGGAGTCTAACAGGTTGAAACACTTAACATAATGGGAAAAGGGGACATTTCCCAGGAAGAATATGATGAGATTATTTCCCTGTGTAGTAGGTTCTCTCGGGGTAGTGAACGTGACTCAATAAAAAAAGACCTTAAGTAGCCTGGTGGCAACGTAACTAGAGAAGAGTTCGGTAATCTCTTGGAAAATTTTAAAAATGACATTTTGGGCACTTTGACAACATAGCTTGATGTCTTACAAGCCAAGCAGAAGAAAGCTATAACAGAGCATAACTTGGCCATATTTTTCCCATATTGTCAGAAGAAGCACAGCCAAAGGGAATGCTCCTTAGACAACGTTCAAACCTGTGCCATCTACACTAAGGACCATACCATGGACCATTGCCCTTCATTCTCGGGGCTGAAAGTTGTTTACAAGGAAGCAGAGGAAGAGACAGAACTAGTCTACCTAATGAATCAACGTCAAAAATGGCAGGCATGACAAGGTATGCCTCAAGACTTGCCTCAATTCTTTTCTTCTCTGTAGTTTAATTAGCATAACCATGCAGCAGCTTGGTATAATCAAAACCCTTTTTCCACTTGGCCAACCCAGTCGTTTCCTATACCACCCTGGCCAACACAACCCTCATTAAGGAATAATTGGCCAAGCTTTCCTTGTTCTCTTCCTTATTGGAAAAACACTCCATATCAAGTCCAATGGCCAGCACCCCCTTCTCAAACCACTAATTGGCCTCAGAATTGGCAGCAACCCCTGGGAATGACCAACCTACCAATGGGAGTATGGGTCTAGAATAAACCTACACTTCCAGCTCCATACCTAGTCCAAAAAAACCCTTAGCCTATCGTACGTCCTCAATTACTAGCTCAACCCAATCCTAATCTCAATAACAAACTAGTTCAGCTAATTCATATTATAGAAGATGCAAACCTCGACACTAAGGAGAGGCAATGCAATGAACTAAGGCTGATATCAGGACATATTATCTCACCAGCAGAAGTCACGACCTCACCTCAATCCAAACCTGGAACTTCAATGGAACCTGGCCAAGAAAAAATAACGGAAACATAGGTAGGACAAGAGAAGGAAACAATTTACCAAGGAAGGCCTGAAGAGCATAGGGCTTCTCCACCTCCATTCCCTAAAAGGTAAACTCTGCCTAGACCAATAGTCTCTCCAGATTTTGACATCCTGGGGGAGTTAAGAAACCTTTGTATAAAAATTCCTCTTCTCCAGGCCATACAAGACATTTCCATCTACGAAAAAAAAATTAAAGACCTATGTGGGAAGAAGCAAGTAAAAAAGGAAAAGGTAGTGCCCACTGTTCATGTGGTAGGGGCGCTATCTGACTTATTACTGGGTAAGGAACTGCCTGTGAAATATGATGACCTAGGAAATCCCATAGTAACTGTGCAAATCTCTGGCCACTCTTTTCCAAACACATTGGCCGACTTAGGGGTGGCCATGATCCAGGTGGATATTGGTGGCCACCCACCTATTCCATTTGGACCGACACCATAAATTCTTGCATCTTTTCACATTCAGCACCACTTACTATTTTTAGCAGGTTTTCAGGTCATCCACTCCCGGAGCCATTTTGCGGCCTTAATGATCCAGGTGGATATTGGTGGCCACCCACCTATTCCATTTGAACCCCCACCATTAGTTCTTCCAGTTTTTAAGTTGCAACAAAACTTACTATTTTTAGTAGTTTTTTAGGTCCTAAACTTTCGGAGCCGTTTTGAGGCCCTAAATGGCGTTTTTTGGGAAAAATGGGAGCAAGATGGGTCCATGGACTGATGTTTCTCACACCAAAAGTTGTACTCCTCAGAAAAATATTTCTAACGAGCTATTGAGCATGTCAAACAGAGATCGGATGCCAAAGTTACGTCCCCGGGGAGTTGAACCACCAATTTACCCAAACAGGGCCCATAGTTTTGGCTCTTCATCTCCTAGGGTTAGGTTTTTGGACGTTTAGAGTTCTCCATTGTTTCTCAATAATAAGTAGGCCCTTGAGCCTCATTGTAACACAGTTCAGAGGTCTGTAGCCGCCACATCTCTTCTCAGAGATTCGCCACCAGCACCCTAGCTATTTTATTTCCATTATGTATGTAAGCATATTTTTGTTATTTGATATTAATGAAATGACGCATTATTTCCGCTGCATCTCTATGTTTATGGTTATTTCTATATTCTGTTGCATTCATGGATAAATCCGGATCAGTGGTATCAGAGCGGTCTGCTCTTTCTCTTTTTTTTTTGCATGTCCCCAATGTCGTTAGGGTATAAGGAGTTAGGGCTCGATCTGGGTGAACCGTTGCAAGATCAGCCTTGCAAACCCCGACGACCTCCCATGGCGGAAGAAAAGAAAGAAGAGGGAGCAGGAGATCCTATCAAAATATTGCTCGAGGAGGCCCTCGAGAAACAAAGGAATGCGATGGTGGATAACTTTGCTCAGATCCTTCAACGGCTGCCCACCTACGGTGCATCTGCATCCAACAGCCACTCTGGAGGCGCCACTCCCTTCAAGGTACATGTAAAATTTGATATTCCTATATTTGAAGGCCAAATATATGTAGATGATGTAGATAGATGGTTGAATTTGTTGGAAGGGTATTTCTCGGTCCATGATTTCTCTGACCAAGAAAAGATTATTTTTGCACTCCTCAAAGCCGCCCCCCATGTCAAAGACTGGTGGGAAACCTACCGTGAGCAAGAGGATGAAGGGAAACCCTCTATGTTCTCGGCCACACCCACTTGGAATTCATTCCGAGATGGCATCAAGGAACAATATTACCCCGTGGGGAGCTATGAGGATAAATACATCCAATGGACCATGCTGCGGCAACAAAGGAATCAAGATGTGCACGAACTGATGAATCTATTCCATAACCTGTGCACAAAGTTAGGCATTAAATATTCAGAGAGAAATTTGGTGCTCAAGTACCGCGGTTGTCTACACAAACACATTTAGGATGAAATGGAGTTCCTCGACATTACATCACTTGGCACGACATATCGCTATGCCGCCAAGATCAAGTAGAAATTTAAGCAGAATAAGCGAGAATTTGGATCTGTGAATCCGAAAGGTGCCCCCAAACCGAAGAACAAGGGGCAAGGCCAAAATGGTGCGACTCAAAAAAACACCACAAATAAAAATAAGGACACAGGTAAGTGGTGTGAATTTCATAACAGCCCCACTCACAGCACAAATGAGTGTCGAGCCAAACAGTCATTGGTGGTCGAACTAAAGGCACCCAAATTAGATGCATTTTCTGATCCTGAGTCAGAACTAGACAAAGGCAATGACAAAGGGAAGAATATCATTCATGCGGATCCCAGTGCCATTGTTGCCACCACCAAGATCCAGAGGGAGGACCCAGAGGATCCAGAGGAGGGGGAGCTCCTCTTCCATTCGCAAATGTGGATGAAGGGTTCTCCAATGCAATTTCTTGTCGATAGAGGAAGCCAAAAGAACCTCATTTCAGCAGAGGTTGTGAAGCAGCTTAGCTTACCGACCATAGTGAACCCGCAGCCATATACCATTGGTTGGCTTCACCCAGGGAGAGATATCCACATCTACCAACAGTGCCGCCTTCCATACAGCATCAAGCCATTCATGGATGAGGTATTATGTGATGTTGCTCCTCTTGATGTAGCTGATGTATTATTGAGCCAACCATAATTGTGGAGGTGACATGCTGTGTATGAGTCTAGGCCTCGTGTTGTTATTATTACTTTGGGAAATATCTTGTACAGGATACCGGAGGTAGTACCGCCTCCTATCATCTCTTTGACTACTACAAAATAACGCAGTAAGATTGTTTCCCAAACCAGGAAATTCATTTCCCTTAAAACTCGCTCACACGGAAAGAAGAATATTGTAGCCACAACCTCGAAATAGGGGCTCCCCTGCATGACTGCAGCAAATGGAAAAATTCATGGAGGAATATGAGGACATTTTCTTCTCACTCACACAGGTTCCTCTACACTGTCAGGACAAGCACTCCATTGATCTGACCCCCAATGCACTGCCACCTGATGTTGCCATAACTCCTAAAAATACACATACAGAATCCACACATGTACTGTCTGAGGCTGATAAATAAACCAAATTTACTAAACGCATCCAGCATGTCCACCCGCAGGTCCATGCCATCTTCAACAAATCTAATACCCAGTTCAACAGAATTTTCCTCATCGCATGGAGGATCTCAACACAATGGGGAAAATTACTTCCCAAGGAGGGAGGAATGATCCATGTGGATATCGGTGGCCACCCACCTATTCCATTTGGACCGGCACCATCAATTCTTGTAGCTTTTCACATTCATCACCACTTACTATTTTTAGCAGGTTTTCGGGTCGTCGACTCCCGGAACCGTTTTGGGGCGTTAATGATCCAGGTGGATATTGGTGGCCACCCACCTATTCCATTTGAACCCCCACGATTAGTTCTTCTAGTTTTTAATTTGCAACAAAACTTACTATTTTTAATAGTTTTTCGGGTCCTGAACTTCCGGAGCCGTTTTGAGGCCCTAAACGGCATTTTTTGGGAAAACCGGGAGGAGCATGGGTCCATGGACCGATGTTGCTCACACCGAAAGTTGTACTCCTCATACAGTTCTTTCTAACAAGCTATTGAGCATGTCAAACAAAGATTGGATGCCAAAGTTACGTCCCCGGGAAGTTGAACCACCAATTTACCCAAACGGGGCCCATAGTTTTGGTGCTTCATCTCCTAGGGTTAGGTTTTTGGACGTTTAGAATTCTCCATTGTTATCGGTGCTATCCTTAGCGAGTAAATGCGATGGAAAAAATCGGTGAGACATCAGGTAATTCTTTGAGTGCAGAGTCTAGGGGAAGGAGAATGGAAAGAGGAAAGAGCTCAGGATATCGCAGTAAATCAAGAAAAGGCAGATCAGGGATAGTGTGCTGGAAATGCAGAAATAAAGGACACCTAAAGAAAGATTGTAGATCTCAAAAGGGAAAAGAAGGAGACGCGGAACAAGAAAAAAATCATAAAGCAAATGTGACAGGTGATGTGTTACAAGATGCTTTGATTCTTTCTTTCGAAAACATTACTGATTCCTAGGTAGTAGATTCAGGGGCCTCATTCCATGCCACACCTGATAAGAAATATTTTCATGACTATGTTCAAGGAGATTTTGGACAAGTCCGTTTGGGTGATGATAAACCCTGTAAAATTGTTGTAATGGGTAAGGTTCTTGTAAAATAGCAGAATGGAAACCAATGGCTATTAAAGGAGGGAAGGCATGTTCCAGATCTAAAGAAAAATTTGATTTCAATAGGGTAGTTAGGCGGTGAAGGTTGTGTGACAACTTTCACAGATAAAGCTTGGAAGGTCATCAAAGGAGCCCTGGTAATAGAAAAAGGTGAAAAGGTTGGTACATTGTATTTATGCAATGGTATTTCTAACTCTCTTAATGCTTTAACTTCCAAAGGAGTAGATGCATCATTATGGCATCATAGGCTCGAACACATGAGTGAGAAGGGGATGAATATTCTTCACTCAAGAAATTTGTTGCCAGGTTTGAAGAATGTTGATTTGGATTTATGTGAAAATTGCATTTATGGAAAACAAAAGAGAGTTATATTTCTCAAAGTTGGGAAAGAAAAGAAGAGCGAAAAATTGGAGCTTGTGCAGACATATGTATGGGGACCTGCTTAGGTATCATCTCTCAGTGGCTCTCGCTATTATGTTACATTTATTGATGATGCAACTAGAAAAACTTGGATTTATTGTATTCAAAATAAATCTGATGTATTTGATACTTTCAAGAAATGGAGAGGTTTGGTTGAGATTGAGACAGGAAAGAAGTTGAAGCATCTTAGATCAGAAAATGGAGGTGAATATTGCAGTAAAGAGTTTGATAGGTACTGTTTAGAGCATGGAATTCATAGAGAGAAGACAGTTCCAAGAACACCACAAGAAAATGGTGTGTCAGAAAGGATGAACATAACAGTCATGGAGCGTGCAATGTGCATGAGATTGCATGCATGATTTCCTTTACAATTTTGGGCAGATGCTGTAGTTATTGTTGTTTATCTAATAAACATAGGGCCTTCAAGTTCCTTGGATGGTGGTATTCCAGAAGAAGCATGGACAAGTAAAAAGTTAAACTACTCTTTTTTAAAGCCTTTTGGTTGTGAGGCCTTTGTCCACATTAATAAATAAAATAGAACAAAGCTTGACGCAAAATCAAAGAAATGTACCTTGATTGGATATGGTGTTAATGATTTTGATTATTACTTATATGATTATGAAAATCACAAAATCATTAGGAGCAGAGATGTAATATTCAATGAAAAGGTCTTGTATAAGAATCAGTTGCAGGAAAAGAAATAGGAAAAGGCAAGCAAGGGATACACGGTTCTTGATGAGATAACTAAAAAAGTAAAGGTTCCTGAAAATAATAATAATCAACAACCACAGCAGCATCAACCACCACAATAGCAACAGGCACCTCAAACACCTGAAAGTGGTGTTAGAAGATCTACCAGGATAAGTAGACCCTCTGAATGATACTCTCCTTCATTATATTATTTATTGTTGACTGATTCTGGTGAACTTGAATGTTATGAAGAAGCAATGCAGGTTGAAAGCAGGAAGAAGTGGGAGCTAGCCATGGAAGAAGAGATGGACTCCTTAATGCATAACCAGACTTGGGACTTAGTTAGGTTTCCTGCAGGTAAAACTACATTACAGAATAAATGGGTTTACAGGCTGAAGGAAGAAGATGGAGGAAAACAGAGGTACAAAGCTAGACTTGTGGTGAAGGGGTTTGCACAGAAGAAAGGTATTGATTTTGATGAAATATTTTCTCCTATTGTTAAGATGATTTCAATTAGAACTATCTTAAGTCTTGTAGCAACGGAAGATTTACATCTTGAAAATTTAGATGTAAAGAAAACATTTCTCCATGGAGATTTGGAGGAAGAGATATACATGCAACAACTAGAAGGATATGAGGCCAAAGGGAAAGAAAAATTGGTGTGCAGGTTAAAGAAGAGCTTCTATGGCTTAAAACAGGCTCCAAGGCAGTGGTATCTAAAATTTGACAAGTTTATGTCTGAACAAGGTTATAATAGATGTCACTCTGATCATTGTGTTTATCTAAAAAGGAAAAATGATGGCAGCTATATTATATTGTTATTGTATGTAGATGACATGCTTGTTGTAGGGTCTAACATGCAGGAAATAAATGTGCTCAAAAGAAAATTGGCAAATTCATTTGCAATGAAGGATTTGGGAGCTGCAAAACAGATCCTTGGTATGAGAATAACCAGAGATAGGAAAAATCGAAAATTAACACTGTCTCAGAATGAGTACATACAAAAGGTGTTGAAAAGATTTAATATGCACAATGCAAAACCGGTTAGTACACCTTTTGCTAGCCATTTCAAACTTAGTAAGGAGATGTGCCCAAAGACCCAAGAAGACATGGATTATATGTCTAAAGTTCCATATGCATCAGCAGTTGGAAGCTTAATGTATGAAATGGTCTGCACAAGGCCTGATATTGCACATGCAGTGGGAGTTGTAAGCAGGTACATGAATAATCCAGGAAAAGAACATTGGATGGTAGTAAAATGGATTCTCAGATATTTGAGAGGTACCACAAATCAAGCATTATGTTTTGGTGGTTCAAACATTGCTCTACGGGGATATGTTGATGCAAATATGGCAGGTGACAGAGATAACAGGAGGAGCACTACAGGATATGTATTTACTGTAGGTGGAACAACTGTCAGTTGGGTTTCAAAAATCCAAAGTGTTGTTGCACTTTCAACAACAGAAGCAGAGTATGTTGCTGCTACAGAGGCTAGTAAAGAAATGATTTGGTTATAAAGGTTTATGGATGAATTGGGTAAGAAGCATGATATGGGCACACTATACAGTGATAGCCAAAGTGCTATTCATCTTGCAAAGAACTCAGCATTTCATTCCAGGACTAAACACATACACCTCAAGTACCATTTCATACGGTTAGTATTGGAAGATGGAGAGTTGAAGCTGGAAAAGATACACACTAGCCAGAATCCTGCAGATATGCTAACAAAAGTTGTAACCAGGGAGAAACTGAGAATGCGCTCAATTTAAATTAGTCTTCAAGGATGACGATGAAGATGAGAAACAACCAGGTCCAAAGAGGAGTCATTTTCCAGCAAATAAAGCAGCGGTGGAGTTGCTACAATTAGTCTCCAAGTGGGAGATTGTTGGGTGTGGAGCTTGATTATCTTGTTTACTTTGTATCACAGCATTGGACCCCTGTACCTTAAGCCGCCCATAAATTAATCACTGCCACGGGGGGTATAGGGGGGGTGGCAGCAACTTTATGTAGCCCCCCTCCTGGCGGGGGCTTTCAGGGGCACTGCCCCTGAAGCTAAAAACAGATGTAAAATTGCCTTGTAAAAGTATAGTAATTTCTAGTCAATCTGGGCTGTTCATTAGGCGGATGATCTGGCGGTAGAAGTTATGTTTAGTTTATGGTTTTTTTCCCTAGAAGGCAACCCCTCCATTTTATGAGGGTATTGTATCATGGCTGTGTATTACATGTGTATTCTAGGAGCGAGAAACATATAGGGAGACTATGAGAGAAAACAGAGGATATTACAATGGATCTGCTGTAGGTTTTGTCTCTTCATTTTGCTAGATAATAGAAAGGAAGGACTGGCTGTTCGGGGTGGACGTAGCCCAAACTGGGTGAACCACGTATATCTGTGTCTCTCTGGTTTTATGTGTTTTGTGTGCTTGTATTTACCTCATATTTTATGTGTTGCATTGCTCCATAATATATAATTTTCTAACAGTTACGAGATGGCATCAAGGAACAATATTACCTCGTGTTGAGCTATGAGGAAAAATACATCCAATGGACCATGCTGTGGCAACAAAGGGATCAAGATGTGCACGAACTGAAGAATCTGTTCCATATCCTGTGCACAAAGTTGGTTATTAAATATTTAGAGAGACATTTGGTGCTCAATTACCATGGCTGTTTACACAAACGCATTCAAGGGAAAATCGAGTTTCTCGACATTAAATTGCTTGGCACGGCATATTGCTATGCCGCCAAGATCGAGCAGAAATTTAAGCATAAGAAGCAAGACTTTGGATCTGCGAATCCGAAAGGTGCCCTCGAGTCGAAGAACAAGGGGCAAGGCCAAAGCAATGCGACTCAAAACAACACCACAAATCCAAATAAGGACATATGGAAGTGGTGTGAATTTCATAACAGCCCCACTCATAGCACAAATGAGTGTCGGGCCAAAAAATCATTGGTGGCCGAACTAAAGGCACCCGAGTCAGATGCATTTTCTGATCTTGAGTTAGAACCAGAAAAAGGCAATGAAAAAGGGAAGAAGATCATTGATGCTGATCCCAGTTCCATTGTTTCCACCACCAAGATCCAGAGGGAGGACCCAGAGGATCTAGAGGAGGGGGAGCACCTCTTTCATTCGAAAATGTGGGTGAAGGGTTCTCCACTACAACTTCTTGTCAATAGCAGAAGCCAAAAGAACCTAATTTCAGTAGAGGTTGTGAAGCAGCTCAGCTTACCGACCATAGTGCACCTGCAGCCATATACCAACAAGTGGCTTCACCCAGGGAGAGATATACGCATCTCCCAACATTGTCGCCTTCCATACAACATCAAGCCATTCACGGATGAGGTATTATGTGATGTTGCTCCTCTTGATGTAGCGGATGTATTATTGAGCCAACTATACTTATGGAGGTGACATGATGTGTATGAGTCTAGGCCTCGTGCTATTACTATTACTTTAGGAAATAACTTGTACAGGATACCAGAGGTAGTACCGCCTCCTGTCATCTCTTTGACTACTACAAAACAACGCAGTAAGATTGTTTCCCAAAACAAGAAATTCATATTCCTTACAACTCGCTCATAAGGAAAGAAGAATATTGTGGCCACAATCTCGAAACAGGGCTCCCCTGCATGGCTGCAGTAGATGGACAAATTCATGGAGGAATACGAGGACATTTTCTCCTCACTCACAGAGGTTCCTCTACACTCTTAGGACAAGCACTCCATTGATCTGACCCCCAACGCACCGCCGCCTAATGTTGCCATAACTCATGGAAATACACATACAGAATCCACACATGTACTGTCTGAGGCTAATAAAGAGACCAAATTTACAAAATTCATCCAGCATGTCCACCTGCAGGTCCATAACATCTTCAAAAAATCTAATACCCAGTTCAACAGAATTTGCCTCATCTCATGGAGGATCTCAACGCAATGGGGACCATTGCTTCCTAAGGAGGGAGGAATGATCCAGGTGGATATCAGTGGCCACCCACTTATTCCATTTGGATCGACACCATCAACTCTTGCAGCTTTTCATATTCAGCACCACTTACTATTTTTAGCTGGTTTTCGGGTCGTCCACTCCTAGAGCCGTTTTGGGGCCTTAATGATCCAGGTGGATACTGGTGGCCACCCACCTCTTCCATTTGAACCCCCACCATCAGTTCTTCTAGTTTTTAAGTTGCAACAAAACTTACTATTTTTAGTAGTTTTTCCGGTCCTAAACTTCCGGAGCCATTTTGAGGCCCTAAACGGCGTTTTTTGGGAAAAATGAGAGAAACATGGTCCATGGACCAATGCTTCTCACACCAAAAGTTGTACTCCTTGAAAATATCTTTATAATGAGCTATTGAGCGCGTCAAATAGAGATCGGATGCCAAAGTTACGTCCCCGGGAATTTGAACCACCAATTTACCGAAACGGGGCTCATAGTTTTGGCGCTTCATCTCCTAGGGTTAGGTTTTTGGACATTTAGTGTTCTCCATTGTTTCTCAATAATAAATAGGCCCATGAGCCTCATTTTAACACAGTTCAAAGGTCTGTAGCTGCCACATCTCTTCTCATAGTTCCGCTACCAGCACCCTAGCTATTTTATTTCCATTATGTATGTAAGCATATTTCTGTTATTTGATATTAATGAAATGATGCATTATTTCCACTGCATCTCTATGTTTATGGTTATTTATGTATTATGTTGTGTTCTTGCATAAATCCAGATCAGTGGTATCAAAGAGGTTTGCTCTTTTCTTTTTTTTTCTTTGCATGTCCCCAACGTGGTCAGGGTATAAGGAGTTAGGGCTCGATCTGGTTGAACCCTTGCAAGATCAGCCTTGCAAACCCCGACGACCTCCCATGGTGGAAGAAAAGAAAGACGAGAGAGCAGGAGATCATATCAAAATATTTCTCGAGGAGGCCCTCGAGAAACAAAGGAACGCGGTGATGGATAACTTTGCTCAGATCCTTCAATGACTGCCCACCTACAACGCATCTGCATCCAACAACCACTTTGGAGGTGCCACTCCATTCAAGGTACATGTAAAATTTGATATTCCTGTATTTGAAGGCCAAATAGATGTAGATACCATAGATAGATGGTTGAATTTTCTGGAAGGGTATTTCTCGGTCCATGATTTTTCTGACCGAGAAAATATTATTTTTGCACTCCTCAAAGCCGCCCCCAATGTTAAAGACTGGTGGGAAACCTACCGTGAGCAAGAGGACGAAGGGGAACCCTCTCTGTTCTTGGCAACACCCACTTGGAATTCATTCTGGGATGGAATCAAGGAACAATATTACCACATGGGGAGCTATGAGGACAAATACATCCAATGGACCACGCTGCGGCAACAAAGGGATCAAGATGTGCACGAACTGATGAATCTATTCCATAGCCTACGCACAAAGTTGGGTATTAAAGATTCAGAGAGAAATTTGGTGCTCAAGTACCGTGGCTGTATACATAAACACATTCAGGAGGAAATGGAGTTCCTCGACATTACATCGCTTGGCACGGCATATCACTATGCCGCCAAGATCAAGAAGAAATTTAAGCAGAAGAAGCGAGACTTTGGATCTGCGAATCCGAAAGGTGCCCCTGAACCGAAGAAAAAGGGGCAAGGCCAAAGTGGTGCAACTCAAAAAAACACCACAAATAAAAATAAGGACACAGGGAAGTGGTGTGAATTTCATAATAGCCCCACTCACAGCACAAATGAGAGTCGGGCCAAACAGTCATTGGTGGCCGAACTAAAGGCACCCGAATCAGATGCATTTTCTAATCTTGAGTGAGAACCAGACAAAGGCAATGACAAAGGAAAGAAAATCATTGATGCGGATTCTAGTGCCATTGTTGCTACCACCAAGATCCAGAGGGAGGACCCAGAGGATCCAGAGGAGGGGGAGCGCCTCTTCCATTCGAAAATGTGGGTGAAGGGTTCTCCACTGCAATTTCTTGTCGATAGCGGAAGCCAAAAGAACTTCATTTCAGCAGAGGTTTTGAAGCAGCTCGGCCTACTGACTATAGTGCACTCGCAGCCATATACCTTCGGGTGGCTTCACCTAGGGAAAGATATCCACATCCGCCAACAGTGTCACCTTCCATACAACATCAAGCCATTCACGGATGAGGTATTATGTGATGTTGCTCCTTTTGATGTAGCTGATGTATTATTGAGCCAACCATACTTGTGGAGGCGAAATTTTCTGTATGAGTTGATCCAGGTGGATATCGGTGGCCACCCACCTATTCCATTTGGACCGGCACCATCAATTCTTGCAGCTTTTCACATTCAGCACAACTTACTATTTTTAGCAGGTTTTCAGGTCCTCCACTCCCAGAGCCATTTTGGGGCCTTAATGATCCAGGTGGATATTGGTGGCCACCCACCTATTCCATTTGAACCCCCACCATCAGTTCTTTCAGTTTTCAAGTTGCAACAAAACTTACTTTTTTTAGCAGTTTTTCGGGTCCTGAACTTCTGGAGCCGTTTTGAGGCCCTAAACAACGTTTTTTGGGAAAACAGAGAGCAAAATGGGTCCTCGAATAGATCTTTCTAACGAGCTATTGATCATGTCAAATGGAGTTTGGATGCCAAAGTTACGTCCCCAAGAAGTTGAACCACCAATTTACCCAAACGGGGCCCATAGTTTTGGCGCTTCATCTCCTAGGGTTAGGTTTTTGGAAGTTTAGAGCTCTCCATTGTTTCTCAATAATAAATAGGCCCTCGAGCCTCATTGTAACATAGTTCAGAGGTCTGTAGCCATCATATCTCTTCTCATAGATTCGCTACCAGCACCCTAGCTATTTTATTTTCACTATGCCTGTAAGCATACTTCTGTTATTTGATATTAATGAAATGAAGCATTATTTCTGCTGCATCTCTATGTTCATGGTTATTTCTGTATTCTGTTGCATTCCTGCATAAATTTGGATCATGAGTCTAGGCCTCGTGCTGTTATTATTACTTTGGGAAATAACTTGTACAGGATACCGAAGGTAGTACTGCCACCTATCATCTCTTTAACTACTACAAAACAATGCAGTAAGATTTTTTCCCAAACCAGGAAATTCATTTTCCTTATAACTCGCTCACATGGAAAGAAGAATATTGTGGCCACAACCTAGAAACAGGGTTCCCCGTCATGGCTGCAGCAGATGGAAAAATTCATGGAGGAATACGAGGACATTTTCTCCTCACTCACACAGGTTCCTCTACACTGTCAGGACAAGCACTCCATCGATCTAACCCCCAACGCACCGTTGCCTGATGTTTCCATAACTCCTGCAAATACACATACATAATCCACACATGTATTGTCTGAGGCTAATAAAGAAACCAAATTTACTAAATGCATCCAGCGTGTCCACCCATAGGTCGATGACATCTTCAACAAATCTAATACCCAGTTCCATAGAATTTGCCTCATCTCATGGAGGATCTCAACACAATGGGGACCATTGCTTCCTAAGGAAGGAGGAATGATCTAGGTGGATATTGGTGGCCACCCACCTATTCCATTTAGACTGGCGCCATCAATTCTTACAGCTTTTCACATTCAGCACTACTTACTATTTTTAGCTGGTTTTCGGGTCATCCACTCCCGGAGCCGTTTTGGGGCCTTAATGATCTAGGTGGATATTGGTGGCCACCCACCTATTCCATTTGAACCCCCACCATCAGTTCTTCCAGTTTTTAAGTTGCAACAAAACTTACTATTTTTAGCAGTTTTTTGGGTCCTGAACTTCCAGAGCCGTTTTGAGGCCCTAAACGATGTTTTTTGGGAAATGGGTCCATGCGCACATGTTGATCACACCAAAATTTGTACTCCTCGAATAGATCTTTCCAACGAGCTATTGAGAACGTCAAACAGAGATTGGATGCCAAAGTTATGTCCTCGAGAAGTTGAACCACCAATTTACCCAAACGGGGCCCATAGTTTTGGCGCTTCATCTCCTAGGGTTAGGTTTTTGGACATCTAGAGTTCTTCATTGTTTCTCAATAATAAATAGGCCCTCGAGCCTCATTGTAACATAGTTTAAAGGTCTGTAGCCACCACATCTCTTCTCAGAGATTCGCTACCAGCACCCTAGCTATTTTATTTCCATTATGTATGTAAGCATATTTCTGTTATTTGATATTAATCAAATGATGCATTATTTTTGTTGCATCTCTATGTTTATGGTAATTTCTATATTATGCTGCGTTCTTGCATAAATCCGAATCAATGGTATCAGAGCGGTCTGCTCTATCTTTTTTTTTCTTTACATGTCCCCAACGCGGTTAGGGTATAAGGAGTTAGGGCTTGATCTAGTTGAACCCTTGCAAGATCAGCCTCGCAAACCCCGACAACCTCCCATGGCGAAAGAAAAGAAAGACAAGGGAGTAGGAGATCCTACCAAAATATTGCTTGAGGAGGCCCTCACGAAACAAAGGAATGCGATGATGGATAACTTTGCTTAGATCCTTCAACCACTGCCCACCTATGACACATCTACATCCAAAAGCCACTCTGGAGGCGCCAATCCCTTCACGGTATAGCTAAACTTTGATATTCATGCATTTGAAGGCCAGTAGATGCAGACACCATAGATAGATGGTTGAATTTGCTGGAAGGGTATTTCTCGGTCCATGATTTCTCTGACTGAGAAAAGATTATTTTTGCACTCCTCAAAGCCGCCCCCCATGTCAAAGACTGGTGGGAAACCTACCGTGATCAAGAGGACAAAGGGGAAGCCTCTCTGTTCTCGGCCACACCCACTTTGAATTCGTTCCGAGATGGCATCATGGAACAATATTACCCCGTGGGGAGCTATGAGGACAAATACATACAATGGGCCATGCTGCGGCAACAAAGGGATCAAGATGTGCATGAACTGACGAATATATTCCATAACCTGCACACAAAGTTGGGTATTAAAGATTTAGAGAGACATTTGGTGCTAAAGTACCACGACTGTCTACACAAACACATTTAGGAGGAAATGGCGTTCCTCGACATTACATCGCTTGGCACGGCATATCGCTATGCCGCCAAGATCGAGTAGAAATTTAAGCAAAAGAAGCAAGACTTTGGATCTGCGAATCCGAAAGGTGCTCCCGAACCGAAGAACAAGGGGCAAGGACAAAGCGGTACGACTAAAAAAACACCAGAAATCAAAATAAGGACACAAGGAAGTGGTGTGAATTTCAGAACAGTCCCACTCATAACACAAATGAGTGTCGGGCCAAACAGTCATTGGTCGTCGAACTAAAGGCATCTGAATCAGATGCATTTTTTGATCTTGAGTCAGAGCCAGACAAAGGAAATGACAATGGGAAGCATATCATTGATGCGAATCCCAATGCCATTTTTTCCACCACCAAGATCCAGAGGGAGGACCCAGAGGATCCAGAGGAGGGGGAGAACCTCTTCCATTCGCAAATATGGGTGAAGGGTTCTCCACTGCAATTTCTTGTCGATAGCGAAAGCCAAAAGAACCTCATTTATGCAGAGGTTGTGAAGTGGCTCGGCCTACTGACCATAACGCACTCGTAGCCATATACCATCGGGTGGCTTCACCTAGGGAGAGATATCTGCATCAGCCAACAATGCCGCCGTCCATACAACATCAAGCCATTCATGAATGAGCTATTATGTGATGTTGCTCCTCTTGATGTAGCTGATGTATTATTGAGCCAACCATCCTTGTGGAGGTGACATGCTGTGTATGAGTCTAGGCCTTGTGTTGTTATTGCTACTTTGGGAAATAACTAGTACAGGATATCAGATGTAGTACCGCCTCCTGTCATCTCTTTGACTACTACAAAAAAAATGCAGTAAGATTGTCTCCCAAACCAGGAAATTCATTTTCCTTACAACTCGCTCATAGGGAAAGAAGAATATTGTGGCCACAACCTCGAAACAGGGCTCCCCTGCATGGCTGCAGTAGATGGAAAAATTCATGGAGGAATACGAGGACATTTTCTCGTCACTCACAGAAGTTCCTCTACACTGTTAGGACAAGTACTCCATTGATCTGACCCCCAAAGCACTACCGCCTGATGTTTCCATAACTCATGCAAATACACATACATAATCCACACATGTACTGTCTGAGGCTGATAAAGAAACCAAATTTACTAAACGCATCCAGTATGTCCACCCGTAGGTCCATGACATCTTCAACAAATCTAATACCCAGTTCAATAGAATTTTCCTAATTTCATGGAGGATCTCAACACAATGGGGACCATTGCTTCCTAAGGAGGGAGGGATGATCCAGGTGGATATCAGTGGCCACCCACCTATTCCATTTGGACCGACACCATCAATTCTTGCAGCTTTTCACATTCAACACCACTTACTATTTTTAGCTGGTTTTCGGGTCGTCCACTCCTGGAGCCGTTTTGGGGCCTTAATGATCCAAGTAGATATTGGTGGCCACCAAACTATTCCATTTGAACCCCCACCACTGGTTCCACTGGCTTTTCCATCTTAAATTGCAACAAATTCCATCAAGCTGTAGTTCTTCTGTTCTGACTTCTGATGGCTTTGAGGTCTCCAAACGGTGTTTGGGAGAAACCAGACAAAGAGGTCCATGGACCTATGTTTTTCAAGATTATGTCACCTTCTGAGGACTTTCCAACGAGCTATTGAGAACGTCAAACAGAGATTGGATGCCAAAGTTATGTCCTCGAGAAGTTGAACCACCAATTTACCCAAACGGGGCCCATAGTTTTGGCACTTCATCTCATAGGGTTAGGTTTTTGGACATTTAGAGTTCTCCATTGTTTCTCAATAATAAATAGGCCCTTGAGCCTCATTGTAACATAGTTCAGAGGTCTGTAGCCACCACATATCTTCTTAGAGATTCACTACCAACACCCTAGCTATTTTATTTCCATTATGTATGTAAGCATATTTCTGTTATTTGATATTAATGAAATGACACATTATTTCCATTGCATCTCTATGTTTATGGTTATTTCTGTATTCTGTTGTGCTCCTGCATAAATCCATATTAGGCCATTAACATCCTAACTACGGGAACCTGTGAAAAGCTTTAGAACCCATGGCTACGTTTCTAGAGCTTGCTAACATGTTTTTTATCATACTAGAAGGAATAGTGCAGGACATCCTAGTCTCCATAGACTCATGGGAATACCTAGCTAATTTCTCAGTTATTAATCCAAAGAACAGGATGGACAAGCACCCATTTATTCTTGGGCGACCTTGGTTGGCGATAGCCAATGCTTACATAGGCTACTGAACAGGTAGCATGACCATCACTAGAGGAGATTCCATAAAAAATATCATTATTTATCCCCCTGCAAAACCAAGCTTACCCACGGTAAAAATGCACAAGCATCCATATAAATATTGGGAGAAAAGCATTATTCCACCTCTGACATTAGTGGAAGCTCTTGAATTTAAAGATCAAACTGAAGATGATGTAATCAATAATTTTATGAGTCAGCCACCCACGTCTAGAAATTTAAAATGCCAAATGTTGAAAACAGTCCTTGAAGATGAATTTCAAGAGGACCCCTTGACAGACCTTGAGGATCGATATATTCCCACAACCACTATGTGTAACAACATACCCATTGAGATTGAGTGAGGAAAGATCCTGAATATCAATGGAAATTTGGATGGTAACCAAAAGCAAAGGCTCATAAAAGTTCTACAGAAGCATCAAGGGGAATTTTCTTGGGACTACCTAGACATGAAGGGTTTAGATCCTCAGCTATGCACCAATCACATCTATAATGATAAGGAAATCTGATCCATTAGACAACCTCATCGAAGGCTAAACCCACACTTAAAAGATATTGTAAAAGATGAGCTGCAAAAATTGTTGGATGTAAATTTCATTTATCCTATTTCAGGGAGAAAATGGGTCTCCCCTCTGGTAGTCGTCCTTAAAAATAATGGGAAATGTAGAATCTATGTGGATTACAGAGAATTGAATAAAGCAACATAAAAAGACCACTTCCCCCTCCCTTTTATTGAACAGGTCCTTGACACGCTGGTAGGAAAACGGTTCTTTTCCTTTCTTGATGGGTTCAATGGTTACAATCAAATCCAGATAGCCCCCGAATACCAGGATAAGACAACCTTTACCCGCCCATGGGGTACTTTTGCTTACATATTTTTACCATTTGGGCTATGTAATGCCCCATAGACATTTAAAAGAGCCATAATCACCATTTTTTCTGACTTAATAAATTAGGGACTTGAAATCTATATGGATGACTTCACCCCATATGGTGAGGACTTTGATCAAGCACTAGAAATGCTAGAAAAGGTGTTGGAGTGATGTATTGCTACTAGGTTATGTTTAAGCAATGAAAAATGTCACATGATGATGATTGAGGGAGTAGTCCTAGGTCACTAAATCTATGCAGTCGGAATACAGGTAGATCCAACCAAAATAGAGGTAATCCTTCTATTAGCCACACCTTGTACACAGACGAAGGTACAAAATTTTTTGGGATATGGAGGATATTATCATATATTTATAAATAATTTCTCACATATCAATGCACCTTTTTATGCATTAACTGGAAATGTTGAATTCCATTGGACTGGTAAATGTGACACCGCTTTTTTAGATTTAAAGAAACTAGTCTCGACAACACCAAATATGCGAGGGCCTAACTGGAAGATTCTTTTCACATCTCTTCATATGCATCTGACACAGAAATAGGGGCAGTTCTTGGCTAATAAGAAGACAAAAAATGATATGCTATTTATTATATTTGCAAAAATCTCACTCCTGTTGAATTAAATTATACAGTGATTGAAAAGGAGTTCTTGGCTGTCATTTATGCTATTAATAAATTTAGACATTATATAACTGGCTATCAAGTACTCATGTATACTGATTACTCTTCCATTATATATTTAGCCAATAAACCAATCACGAATGGGAGAATAACTCATTGGTTTCTGCTATTGCAGGAATTCGATATAACTATCAAGGATCATCCAGGAAAGGAAAATGTGGTCGCAAACTTCCTGTCTAGGGTTCCAAATACTGACGTCATGTTAGCAGTCGATGATCAGTTTCCTAATGAACATCTGTTTGTTGTAGCGGTAAAAACGCCATGGTATGCAGATGTGGAAAATTACTTGGCAGTGGGAAAGCTGCCCAGGCATTTAACATCAAGAGAATGGAAACTAGTTTTACAACGCCGCACAAGGTTCTCCTGGATCAGTGGATACATCTTCCATACGGGGGCCGACATGCACATACATAGATGCATAGGGGAGGATGAGATCTATGACCTCCTACGGGCCTATCAGGATGAACCTTGTGGTGGCCATTTCACAGATCGTAGAATGGGGCACAAAGTGTTACAATTAGGCTATTATTGGCTTATGATTTTCAAAGACGCAATAAAATATGTCCAAGATTTCGATAGCTGCCAAAGAATGGGTTTCCCAGGCCAAGTAGATGAAATTCCACTGCAACCACAATTGCTGATAGAACCATTTGAATGATGGGCACTAGATTTTGTTGTACCATTCAACCCACCTTCAAACTAGAAAATCTACATATTGGTTGCCACAGATTATGTAACAAAATGGGTAGAATAAGTGGCCTTATCAAGAGCCATGGAAGAATCTATGATTAATTTTATTTTTGATCTGTTCATGCGAGATGGTTTGCCACAGGAAGTGATAACTGATGGGGGGGGCACAATTCATAGGTAATAAAATTATAGCCACCCTAAAAAATCACCGTATCATCCATAGAGTTACGCCTCCTTACCACTCGCAGGAAAATGGGCAGGTCAAAAGCACCAACAAATTTCTGGAGGAAAATATTACCAAAACAGTATCAAGGCATCACTGGGATTGGGCCACTATATTACCAGAAGCCTTATGGGCTTATCGCACAACCTGGAAAAACACCACGGGATATTCCCCATATTATCTAGTATTTGGGAGAGAGCTTATTTTCCCTATTGAGTTCGAAATCAAGACTTTAAGAAAAAACCAGGAGGTAGGGTTGGACCTAACAGAAGCCTAGGTTAAAAGACTCCAACAAATAAATGAGCTAAATGATCAAATGCGGCTACTGGCTTTGCAGTGCACAATGATCATCCAACAACAATGAGCTAAGTGGCATGAAAACCTTATCAAGAAAAATATATTTCAAAAGGAGATTGGGCACTCCTTTATGACTCCAGATTCCAAGATTTTCAGAGAAATTACAAACAAGGTGGCTCGGTCCATACGAAATTCAAGAAGTAAACAACAATGGCACACTCACCTTGACCACCATATATGGGTCTAGTTCTACATTTCGAGTGAATGGGCACAGAGTGAGCCTATATCGTAAACCTCTCACAAAGGAATATTTTTGCCAACAGGTATGAAACGATCCCACCATTCAAGTTGTGACAACAAGGGGTGATATCCCCACAACCTCAAGTACATGAGAGTTTGCTACCATCATTTGTAAATAATGTATATAATTTCTTTACAATTCCTAGATCTTATTTTGTTGTACATTCCTCATGCTCGAAAGTGTATTCTTTTTCTCATCCTCTTCATTTTTTTCTGTTTCTGTTCAAATTCTTTAAACAATTGATGTTCAATCCAATTGAAAAACTTATGTTCAATCGGATTTAACAACCGTGCTTTTTTCGTTTTTATCCTTGTTGTTCAAATCCTTTGAATGAATCTTGTTCAATTCAATTGAACAGCTGGTGTTCAATCGGATTGAACAGCCGTGCTTTTTGCGTTTTTATCCTTGCTGTTAAAATACTTTGAACGACTTCTTTTCAATCCAATTGAATAGTTGTTGTTCAATCAGATTGAACAACCGTTCTTTTTGCATTTTTATCCTTGTTGTTCAAATCCTTTGAATGACTCATATTCAATTCAATTGAATAGCTATTGTTCAATCGGATTGAACAACCATGATTTTTTTGTTTTTATCCTTGTTGTTCAAATCCTTTGAACAGTTGTTATTCAATCAGATTGAATAACCATGCTTTTTGCATTTTTATCCTTGCTGTTCAAATCCTTTGAATGACTGTTGTTCAATTCAATTGAACAACTATTGTTCAATCGGATCGAACAACCATGCTTTTTTCGCGTTTATCCTTATTGTTCAAATCCTTTGAACGACTGTTGTTCAATTCAATTGAATAGTTGTTGTTCAATAAGATTGAACAACTGTGATTTTTGCATTTTTATCCTTGCTATTCAAATACTTTGAACGGTTGTTGTTCAGTTCAAGTGAACAAGTACTATTCAATCGGATTTAACAACCATGATTTTTTTTGTTTTTATCCTCGCTGTCCAAATTATTTGAAGGATTGCTATTCAATTCAATTGAATAGGTACTGTTCAATCAGATTGAACAACCATTTTTTATTTTTCCTTACTGTTAAATCGGATTGAACAACCTTATTTTTTCATTTTAGTCCTTCCTTTGTCGATATCCCCCCCTCGATCCACACCCTAGCTATAAAAGGCATCTCTGAGGAGGAAGTGGTAGTTGAAGAAAAGAGGGAAGCAGTAAAAATTACCAATATGATGATTCTTTGACACTATAATCTCTAAACTGGAAGCCAAAATTGTACATATATGAAATGAAAGGCTAAGTAATTCCCAGCTCAATTATGTTATCATACAATACATGATCTTATGATGGTATATCTTTCTACACTTTTGAGTTGTATTTTCCTCCAATATGAAAAAATATGAATAAGGAATATTAATTGTATTGGAATTCTTTTTACTTCTCTCACCATCCCTAACTCTTAAGGAGTTAATGAGCCTCCCTTCATGTATAAATAATAACTATTATGTTTTCATGCAAATTTTTAAGAGAGGATAGGGGGTCTCATCATGACCCGATATACCATGATCATAAGGGTTTAACAAGTAACATGCCCATAATGGCCATCACACTAGGGTAATGACCTTCTCATCTGCTTGAAGGACAAGAGGTCTCATCATGAGCCAGCTTGATCACTTTGTTACAATCCTAGTGAATGGCACTGTGACTATCTGGCCATCATTCCAACACATTGACCTCCTTATAAATGAAAATTATTATGTTTAAAAAATAAGTAATATGCTTACATGAAAATTTTCAAGAGAGGATAGGGGGTCTCATTACGGGTCAGCCTACCATGTTGATAAGATCTTAGCAAGTGACATTCCCATAATGGCCACCACACTAGGGTAATGACCTTCTCAACTGCTTGAAGGATAGGAGGTCTCATCACGAGTCGACCTGATCACTTTCCTACAAATCTGGTGAGTGGCACTATAGTTATCTGGCTATCATACCAACATGGTGATCTCTCCACAAAATTGGCAGAATAACTACTTTTACATAAGGATTGTGGCTCATTTTTCGGGTTAAAATAGCAACCCTGTCGAGGCTATGAACACTTTATGGCAGCAGTGGCTCTGCTTATGGCATGAGACTCTGTCTCAACAATAGCCAATCACTATTATATATACCTTATCTTCCATTTTTATTCCATAATCCACTACTCGAATTAGTGATAATTCTAATCTACCACATAAGTAGCTATAAGGGAGATATGCTTACATGTTTGAACCTCGGGATGACAACACCAATCATTACTTATCTCAGTCTTGCTTCCATCACACTTTATCATTAAAGAAGGACATCATATCATAATAATAGTTATACTATTTTCTCCCCCTCTTCGGTCACTTCCACACGAGATGGACTTATGGCAAAACTTCCAGATCTGACCTTTACACTGCGTATGCTCATAATTACCCAATTACTCCTCATCCCCTGAAACTTGAAAGCCATGGCCTTCTCTCTCACGTACATGCTATGATTATCTAATCCTGACATTCCCCCCATTCGCATTCATGAGTCGCCAAATACCTCTTGTACTTTAGGATGTGGATGCCCTTGCTTTGATGGAGGGCATGTAATTAGTCATAAATAAGAAGGAATGCGAATTTCCTGCACAGATCCCATTGGATATGTTGATAAGACCAAAGGAGCATCGAAATTAAGGTATGAAGTTACTTGCAGAAGGCTGCAATCTCCATTTCTCATGCATAAAGTATTAATTCGAAACAACAGAGCCGAAAGAGAATACAATTAGAAGGATAAAATAGCTCAGGAAATCACACCAGCCATGGGAGGAAATTCTCTCTGGAATTAACCTTCAAACTTCCCAATTTCAGATGCAGCTAGCGGTATCCTCCAGCAAGCTGGCTGGCTGGCATATTTACACAGATTACAAGGATTTGATACAGATGTAGCAATTGAGTTTCTGAAAAACCTACAAGAGGGATAGACCAGGCTTAGGGGAAGAGTTATGCCGGTCATAGAAGAAATTATTGTTGAAGTCTCTGGAATACTAGTGGAAGGAGAGAGATGGATAGAGAAACATCTTCTCTTACGAGAGGTATTTGCAGCATATCAGGATTCAGAAGAGCCATTGGGGTGAAAAGGAAAATGGATTAGCCCCACCTCTCTACATCAACCATGGTAGGAACTGACAACATTCATCCAAAGATTCATTACATGCTATGGATGCCAAGACATGGTAAAACCTCATAAAATTAAACTATTAGTTGTGCTTAAACAAAATATTTCAATTAACATGCTTGCTTTCTTAAATTCTATATTGCATGACATTGTTGTTCAAATAAGAACAGCTAAAAACCCCCAAGCAGTTGTCAGTCACCACGGGTTAATCATACTAATCACCATACATGAGTTTGACAAGCAACAGATAGCCTGGGGAAAGTTTTTTAACCCTAACACACATGTACCTAAGGAAAAGCCTGACGAAACCGAAATTGAGCTCCTTAGGATGAACATACATAGAATGAAAATGACCCGTACACCAACTTTAGAACCAAGCAGGTAAAAGTGGTCCGAAAGTCTTCACAGAACCTCGAAATTCATAGAGGAGGTAGGGCCATCCCGCTCACTACCCTCAAGCGCTCAAAACACGCCCTTGCAAGACTATGAGGAAGATATGGCTCGACTCTTGGAGAAAATGAGGGCAGGGCATGAGTCTAGAAGCCTATCAGAAGCCAAAGAGCAAGAGGAAACTTTAGACAAATTTGCCGCTGCCAGCAGTTCTGCCTGCACCGAGGTACTACCCCACCAAGAGGAATCACAGGCCTTTGGGGCTCTATCCCCTCTCAAAAATTATGAGATAAATAGTGAATTGTAGGCAAAAGGGAGAGAAAAATCAGAAAATAAGTCAGGAGACACTATCCCTTGGGAGAAAAACACAAGCATATAAACAGTTCCTTTGACACCTAAAGGTAACATTGTCTCTCCCAGCTAGGACCCTCATATATAAGTAAACTCCGAAGCACAGGTAGAAAAAATATTCACAAGCAGTCTCGAGGTTAGCAACATCGTTCTTGAAAATGAGGATGTTGCTCCTCCACCCCCTGCTGAGATCAGGTCAGGAGAAAATTTAGCTGAAAAGAATATTAAGAATTTGATCAGGACCTACAAAATATTGATGAAAATGGTGAAACATTTAAGAAAAAAATTGAAGGAGGTAAATAAGGCCCGAAAGCCTAAGAAATAACTAACCACGTCCGAAAATAAAGCAGAATTTACCACCAATTTTTTAGATACTGCTGAGGCCGAAATGTAGACAGACCTAGTAGATACTGCTGAGGTTGGAATACAAATGGAACTAGCAGATATTGATGAGGCTGGGATACATACTGACTTGGAAAGCACCATTGAGATCGAGGTACAAACAGACATGGTGGACACTCTTGAAGCCTCTTTCCAAACTAGGCAAGAATTCACTGACAAAAAGGGAACCCAAATGGAGGAAAGCCATGCCTATACCCCTCTAGTTGAAAGAGTTGCCAAGAAAAAATGGTATAACAAATTAATTATAACACAACATGAGTTGGCACAGTGCAGAAAGGAAATAGTACCAACACAAGAATATCAGGCACTACTAAATAAATTCACAAACCTTCACACCACAGAAGATGAAACATTTTCCTAGCTCAGAGAGGAGCAGGAAAAGTTAAAAAGGGAACAAGACCAGGTGGATCAAGCCAAGAAAAAAATCACTATGATTTGTTCTCTCTATTATGATGCACTAGCATGCATGGCACCAACCAACAACTATGCCCTATTCTTAACGAAACGATATTTACTGTTGAAAATCAAGGCCGTTAGGGCAGGGAAGCCCACAAATTTCAAAACCATAGAATATTTTATCCACTGTTATAATGATCAAGATGAATAGGTCCAACGAATTTTATGTGAAGTTTACATGCACAACTTCTTTCTAGAAGAGGACAGGGACAACAATCCTAGTCCCTTTATAGGAGATGTTCAGTTCCAGGCCTTTCTCTTGTTTGCTAAGAACCAAATTAGGTGGGCCAAAGGCTATAACATCTTCCAAAAGAGAGAAAAAGGCCTAGACCTATGGGTCAGAGGAGAGCCTACTAAACCCCTACAGCTGTTCATCCAACACAAGAATTTCATGCAAAGAAAGGGTGTAAGGACCAAGTTGGGACCCATCCATAAAGACATTATAGAAAATGGGCGGGAATATTTTGGAGACATTTAGGAAGTAGCCCTGACAACGGCCAAACAAAGATGAAGGTCCTCCACAAACAATGCAAATAATAGGGAGCCATTTGGCTATCGAAACTTCAAAACAACCACCTCCAGATTCCTCTCATATAGTAACCTGGTCTTCAACATGGGTCCTGCATGGTTAGGGTGTAGATATAGATGCCCTCTTATCTGGTACCCCCCTAAGCGTTATGATCATGAATATAAATTGACAGAAGGGCACACAAAAAATTGCAAGAATTAGACAGATTCAGGGTTTCAGAGCATACAAAGAAGAATTATACCCTGCCTACTTCTTAACACAATTGCATCTCAACCATCTGTTTGCATTAGGACCTATAAATAGGTAAGTGGGGAAGTATTTTGGGCCGAAATTAAGGTATGATTTCACCCTATAATTACTTCTAATTGTGATACATTTTTAGGAATTCTTCCTCATATTAACAATAAAGAAAAAGAAGATTTATGAAAATCAGGACAATTGGGCTAACGAAAAAAGGAACGTTTTATAATAGAAATTTGACTTATTGTATCTCTGTGTACAGGAAATTAGAGCAACTTAACCGACATTAAACAAAAGACGGCTGATAGAAAGAGAGTCATGAAATCTCAATAACTCCTAGCAACCGACAGAAGGCAGAAAGACAGATCCAAGCTCAAGAACCCAAACCAAATCCATGAGCAGCGGGCTATCATTTGGAAAATACCGTCCCACTGCGTGAAAATGCCCTTAAAGGGACCAAGGATGAAATATCTAGGGGAGTTGAATAGGAATTTCCTTCTGTAATCAACGTATCAGGACAGAACTATTCAGTTGTATCCCTATATTATCGTTCAATTTAATAAAGAGTCTTGATGTTTTGAACAATCATCTTTTGATTTTTTCATTGCGTTAGAAATTTTGGTGGTTTAGGCCCATCCCTTGAGATTTTCTTTTCCAATTTCCTTGCTGTGAATTAGTTACATAATTGATGTCCAGTTATCTGATGCAATTTGTGAATTACCTTTCCACTCGATAAAATAGAAATGCATGAGCTTACAATTTCTCTTTCATCAAAATAGTTTAGCATTCGTGCTTTCTGGTTTATAGTAATGCTTTATTGTTGTTAGATGTTTTCATTTTCTCCCAACGCCTTTATAGTCGCTTTATGAATCTTAGAGTAACTACTGTTCAATGTTATCTATTTCTAAGAAGTATATCATTTCCTCGGTACAATAAGGTGTCTAGTTGTTGATTAATTATAGAAAGATGTCAATTATTTAGTTTGCAAAGAGAATTCCGTTGCAAAAATTATATAAGTAATTGCTGATTCAATTCATTCAGATTGTTGTTCAATTCATTCAGTTTGCTGTTCAATTCATTCAAATTGTTGTTCAATTCATTATTATGTTTTTCAATCATGTGTTTCTCTCCTTCTGAGCTAGACATAGTAGTTAGCTGGATTATACCATTTTACTTCTCTTTGAGTTGATTGAACTTCGAGAATTAGATAATCCTTTTCATGAGAAATATAAAGTAACTATCGTTTGATCTCACTTGCATATACTATTCTTACACTCTTGAAATAAGAAGACTTACCCTAGGTTGACAAATGAATGAGGAGCTTAGGTGTTTCCTATAATAAGCCATCTTTGTGAATCAACAGTTAGCTCAACCCAACAACAACCCAAACGTCTTCTAAGTGCAGTTCAAGCGGGGTTCTGCTAAACCATCATGTTTATTAATGGATGGGGGGTGCGAATATGTCCACCACCATAAAATTTACATTTGATGTGTGGTTTAATCGATGGAGGAGTTAGAGGCATGCAAAATTTGGCTGTCACCCCAAAATTAACTCCAGTTAACTGGAGTTCTCCACATTTAGTGGAGTTTTCCTAGGAGATATTGGGAAAAAGAGTAGGAGGCTCAATTTTTGACCAATGTGAATGAAAGAAGAGTCATTTTTGACTAATTTTAGCATTTTGAAGCCACTGGTGTAAGTACATGTAATAGAAAAAATTTGAGCATAATGAAAGATGGACAAGTCATTGGGAGTTAGACCAGTAGATGTAGCCAGGGAGGGATGACATCAAACCAAGTTTGGAGTTTGAGGACCTAGCCTTCCTAGACTCAGAGAGGGCTCTCTCTATATTTGTATAAAATATATAACTTGATTGATTTAGGATGTTGATTCTAGGCTAGTTAAAATGATAGGGATTGTTTGTTTTGTTTTTTTGGTTGCTTGTTAAGAAGGATATATAGAGTAAGACAAATTCAAACCATTAGGCTATGGATTCTGTGAAAGGTTTGAAGAGTAAAACAACAAATCAAGGGTGTTCCATAGGGAAATTTAACAAAGCCCAATGGATCTTAATAGCTTATGTGGGTGTGAAGTGAACATTAAGTTGTGAGTTTAGTAGCTTAAAGGGAAATTAATAATCCTTTAACATGTACTAGAATAAGAAGAGTCTTTAAGATCACTATTCTTAAGAAAGAACCAAAGGACATGGCATACCATAAAATTATTTGGCCAGACTTTGCCAAGTAAACTTTAAGATAACAATCCGGCAAACCCTAGAGAGCAGGGAACTCCTAAATTCTCTAGTTATTCACTTTCGGGAAAGAAAACATCTAATATAGCAATTTAGTAATGATTAAAGAGCAGGGAACTCCTAATTTCGTCAATTAGACTTTGAAGACCTTTAAAGTGACTATTTAAGACAGACTAAAGGACAGGGCAAACCATAAACCTCTTTACCCAAACCCTAGTAAGAAAACTTCAAAGAAAGCCTTGAAAAAAATAATTCAAGAATAACCAAAGGACAGGGAAAACCATAAACTTATTTTGCTAGACTCTACTGATTTAATATAAGGAAAACAAACTAGGTGGAAATGGATAGCAGGGAACTCATAATTTCTCCAAACAGACGCAACAAAGGAAAACATTTAAACAACAGAAAGCAGACAAAATTAAGGTGCTTCTAACATCATATCTTAACCTACTTTTTCTATATTGTTATAAGATAAATTTATGTACAAAATGGAAAACAAAAGGAAACCATTACAAGATCAGAAAAAACATCACCATTTAAAAAAGTTCAGGAATCCTATGAATGTGCTTATTTCATTGATATTCAGTCCAAAACAGTTACAATGCTCCAAAGCCAAATTATTTACAACTCAAAGTCTATGAGGTATTCACCTCAACAACCAACCGACAAAAAACATGAAGCATCCATGCAATATTTATTTGCAAAATGAGGATGTGATCCTAAGCTAGGGTCTCAGATTTGCATTTATTACAAATTTAATGCATTTTGACCTTTGAGACCATGCGAGGCCCAAGGAAAAATATCTGAGACTAATTCATTGTAATAATTACTCCTAACTTAACTTCTAAGCTAACTTTGGAATATGTTTTAATTTAAGGCTTCTCAGTAACTTTTACAATAACTCCTGGCAAGGGCGCAGTGCCAAGTTACAGGGGCACAGCGCCGGTGCAAATGCGCAACACCAAGGTAGAAAAAATGGCCTGTCTCACATCCAACATTTGGAGGCCTTTCCGATGTCCAAATGAGATCCAAGATGGCTCATTGGAAAGGTATTTGAGTTTAATTTCCAAATATGATTTCACTTTCCAAAATTGTGCCCATATGCCCTTTCAAAAACCTATTCTTCCAATACTGGTAAACACGCATCGCTAGGGTCAAAAAGAGGGCAGAGACATGATTTTTTGATTGTCTTTGGCCTTTCTGAGGGATTGGTTTTGCTCCAAATCCCCTGAAATGTTATGAGGTTAATGTACTTGTCATTAGGAACATGAATATGTTCACCATTTTCCATTTGTATGGCCCAAAAAAGAGCATAGTGCCAATGGGACTGCGCGTTTAGCACATTTTCAGCAGGCTAAATTGTCCCAAAAATAAAAATTTGGATAAGGTTGCCAAAATGTACCAAAATTGTGAATTTTCTTGCTGATTTATAGGTTAGAGGAATGGTGAGACACCTCGGCAAGAATTTCTAACTTCCCCTTCTCCTTTTGCTTGGCTAGGGTTTCCTTCAATTTTTTCTTCAACTACCTGATCTTGGCATATTTCTCTTGGATGATTAGTCTTGAGTTGTCATGGTCATCTAGGTTATCCAATTCCACCAAGTCAAACTCTCTCTCCTGCTCATGATGAAGGTCTTCCTCTTCTTCCATGTTTCAGTTGTGTTTTGGGGAAAACCCTTGGGAATAAGGAGAAGGGAAAGGGAGTAGGATAGTGGGGTTAGGGAGTTGGGATGGCTAAGGGAAAATTTAGAGAAGTAGGGAACGAAGTTAGGGAGTTGTGGGAAGTGATGGGAGGGAAAAAGGCTTAGGGAGATAGGCTAGGAAATAAAATTACAGGGATTTTGTTTAGGTAGATAGGAAATTCCACCTAGATTTAGGGTTTTGGGAATAGAGCTAGGGAAAAGGGATTAGAGGAGTGTAAGGGCAAGGGAAGTGTCTAGGGAGTGAATTAGGGTGTAAGGAAGGAAAAAATAGAGTCTAGGGAAACAATTTAGGTATGTAGTGGTGATAATTAGGGTTTCTTAGCTCAACATTGGTGATGGTAAATGAAGAGAATTTATGCCATAAAATTGCAATTTTGAAATGAGAGGAGGGCATAAAAGGGTGTCACTTACTTGTTTGGAGGTGAGGAGACCTTGAATTTCAGGTTGGAGGAATTGCAAAGGAGCTTGGGAGGAGTTTTGAATTAATTTGGGTTGCTAGATCACTCAACAACCTTCCCTGGCAAGGGCGCAATGCCAAGGTATAGGTGCGCAACACCTTCACAAAATACAAAACAATATTATGGCAAGGGTGTAGCGCCAAGGTACAAGCGTGCAACGCTAGTGCAAACGCGCAACGCCAAGGAGGAAACATCTTCTAAACGCATAGCGCAATTCCTGCACCTTTTTGAAAACAAATTTTGGAGGCCTTGCCCATGTCCAAATTAGGCCCATGATGCTTGTTGAAAAGCTTATTCTGTCAAATTTTGAAATATACCTTCTTCTTTTTTTGTAGTTCATTTTTCTGGTCAAAAGTTGATTTTCCCAAGATTGGTCAAAAAGTGCTAAATGAGTGTGCAAAAATGCAGAGTGCTGGTGCAGGCAACGTTTGAAGGCCTTCCTCAACTCCACATTGAGATCATGATAGCTCATTGGAAATATATCTCTGTCTAGTTATCATTTTACTCCTCAAGAAAGTCATTTGTACACTCCAGCTATGCGAAAACTTGATTTTCCCATGGTCACTCCAGAAGTGCAGAAAACCTCTTGTAGCACTTGTAAATTTCACATTTCTCCCAAACCGTGATACCTGTGTAAAAAATAAAGGAGCTTTTTCTTACTTGAACTATGAGGGATAGAAAATTCTCTCAGTGTTTTTAATTTCATCTATGTTTTGTCAGAAACATAGTTTGAAGCAAAATTGGCCCTATGTGTGGCAAATGATTTGTCCCTTGGAATGAATTCTTGAAAAATGATGGAGGCATGATGTTTATGAGTGGGTATGGCTTCATACTTGTTTATATGACCTACCATATGGATCCTCTACTCATATGCCTCTTTTTTATAGAAAACCATAGCTCAGTGGGAGAGGAAATTAGGGTTTAGTGCTTGTGAACAATGATGACTTGGGCACCCTTAGAACAAGACAACTCCCTTTGACATTTGACCAATTGCTGAAGTAAACACTTTTTTTATTTGAAATTTGATGTGTTGGCATGTGGAAATCTGAGTTGGCAGCCTTGGGAGATTGAGTAATTATTACATTTGAATTGACATAAAATTACAAAAACAAAAATTACATCTTGGAATGAAACTCACACTTGAAATCAAAATACAACTTTGGAAACCATTTTCGAGATCATTTTTACATGGTAAAGAGACATTATTGAGATCAATCTCATACTTTTCCAGCCTTATGCAAATTAAATGGTGCATTTTTGGACCTTGAAAGACAAAACCCTAATGACCTAATGAGACTTTGAATAACCTTACTTCCATGAATGAGATTTTGAATTAAAATACGTCCTGGTGAAAAGAGACCTCCATAGGTGTTGTTATGCTAAAGGGGTCATGAGAATGAGTCAGCAATATGAATCTTGGAGAGAGTGGAGTTTATTGACAAGGAAAACCACCAGCAGAATAGTTTCAAGTCATGACCTAATGGAATAATGAAAAAATTATTCAGTATGAGACACCTAAGATGCACATGAAAATGTGTTTTGATCCCCGATGGAAGTATGCAAAGACTGACACTAATAGAAGGGTGAATATGAGGAAAATAATCCCAAAATGAATTCTTTTAAGAGCAGCAAGGTGACTTTAAGAAGACCAACTAAGGGATAGTGAAAGAGGTTTTATGAGGATAATGAAGGCAGTGAGATTCCTAAAGATATTTGATAGGAAAAGAATGATATCTTTAGCTGATTGTAATAAATCCATAGTCACCTAGTGAATTTGTAGAATACAGGAGGATAAAAATTCTTGCTATGTAAACTTCATGTGGTGACATATTTCTCTATTTTACACTACTGTTTAGTGTTATTTATGCTTATTTTATGCTTCTAAATCACAAAAATTCATCTATAACTCATAGAAAAACTCCTTAATCATAATGCAAACTAATGAACCAAATATGCACATGTTTATTAAAAATGAAAGACCCTTAGCACAACAAAACTAATACAGTCATTTCAGATCACTTGCCTAACGTCCCGCGCATGAAAACTTAGAGAGAATTTCTAGGCGCATTAAATACTGCAGATGAATTGTTCAGCTCACTGACTCAAGGTCACCTAGGCACTAGTATTCAGTACCTAGGTTACTCATACGATTCTACCCAGACCATGACACAACCTGGCTACCACCAAAGTCAATCTTCTAGTCTGGAAAATATGACAAATAGGGTATCACCATACCACCATCTGCAAGGATGACCATACCCTCCCTAGTAAGGAACCCAGTACTGAGCTAGGAATGCTGATGGAAGATATCCCCCCCAGCAACCATACACCAAGCAGGGGCACGGAAACCAATATTCCCTTTCCCACACACAAAACCCACCACCACAAAACAACTCGCTAATGAAATTTGTGCAGCCTTCTCAGGCTCACCCATGCCAGTATTATGACCAAGAGAATAGTAATAATCCTCTGAATGCTGCAAGGATAAAGCCTAAGAATAAACAAAAGGGAGATTCTAGACATGGGGGTAGTAACCAACAACGCCCCCCCCCCCCCACAATCTCAGTATGGGTGTAACCCCAACCGAAATCAAAACGAGAAGCCAAATAACAACTCCCAACGGTAGAAAAAGAGGTCCACTTTACTCACAAACCATTTTTGTGCCATATTGGTGAGTACGACCATTACACTCTTCACTGTCCGAATTCCCTGAACTAAAAAAACTTTAAGGTAATCGTTGAAAAGGTGGACCTACACAGCAGAACATTGTAATGCAGGAGCCCTTCCCCACCAAGGAGTGGTTAATACCCAACAAAAACAACCAACCCAAAATGATTCTAGGAACAACAGCCATGAAATTTACATGAATGGTGAAGAATTGTTCTTCTAGATAAGGAATTGAAACTATGACACCCCCCCAGACACTAACCCATCATGGGTGAGCACGAGTGCACCTATTGCACCATTGAATATATCCAAAGTACTTATTGAACCCCTGCCAAAGATGGCTAAAGGTCCAACTAGGCACGTAGGACACCACTTGAAAGCTGCCCATAACCAAAACATCACCAATGATTTAGCACAATCTCCCACTGCCATGTCAGCCTTAGAGGTCCTACAATTTTCCCGAAATAGGGGAAAGCCTTAATTTCCACATTAAGAAAAATCAACCCTTCTGATTGATGTTACTACTTAGACAAAGCTTCCCCTAGGCTTCCTTCATTGGTGACCTTTCAGATAGAGGTGTCAGTCTAAAATATCACCATACATCGATGTATCATTGATGAAGGTGCATCTACATGCATTATGTCCAAGTCCGTTTGGCAGAAGTTGGGATCGCCCAAACTGAAGCCATCTGACATCATGCTCAGAGCATACGACGGTTGACCTTTTGATCCCATCAGTCTATATAAAAATTTCCATGTTAACTTGGCCAGAAAAATGGTACTCATAGAAATTGAGGTCTTGGACGCTTAGCTTGACTACAATATACTCCTTGGGTGAAGTTATATTTATGCCATGACTTCCATAGCCTCCTCTATTTTCCGGGTGATGATGTTACCCCACTAGGATCAAATCATCACCATTGACCAACTTACATACTATGATAAGAAACCCATGACAACTATCTATGTTATTCTAACTTACGTAGACACAAATACGAAGTTTCTCATGTGGTACCTATAATATCTCCCTAGTCAATTCAAACCTTCATTGATCCTAGGATTATTCATAGGAGATACCCCTATCATACCAGAGGCAGCCCCAAAAGTCACAGGGGCACTCATTTGCATGATGCCATCATCAAACACCGAGACCATCATAGAGATGGATACCATTAGTATGGAAACAGAAGCCTCAAACATGAATTTCCTACCACATGTCATTTCCCAAACCCCATTTTTATACCCCTCAACCAGTTTTATGTATAAAAAAGTCATGGAAACAATCAAATTGCCAAATATGACTTTCGCAATACATGTGTGGTACTTGGGCCACCCAGAAATGCTAGGAAGTCCTGGCATGAGTTATACATGTTTAATCCCTAACACCCCTAAGGAACAAACAATGGTTAATGAAACAACCTAGGAGCACCAGCCAAAACGACCAAGAAAAGCAATAAAAAAGGGAAGAAAATTGAAAATACCAACATATCTAGGGCATTGGACCCTTGTGCAGTATGTGATATCGTATGACATACTACTAACATTTTCCTAGAGTTAGATGAATTAAAACCCCTTCTACACTCCGAAAGGAATCATGCGACCCCAAGTTCCCATAAAAATGAAAAAGTCACAAAAAAAAGGGAAAACATTGCACATCAATCATGCTTACGTAATCTGTGACTGTTATGGGAATTACACTCATCACTACCCATAGATGCCATGATATAGGGATGAATTTCAAGCCCTAGAGAAATCATACTGACAGGTTCCCTCAAATCCACCCATGCAGATGGATGAGGGAAAACCTAGAACCATATTGTACCTACAAGAGGCGAGGTAGTCACCTGAACGACCACCTCCTCCCTGTTATCATCCCCCAACTCCTATTCAACTCTGCGCACTCTGTGATGAATGTGATCACTTCATTGTTGACTGCACATCGCTAGAGTTGTTTCAGAGATGTTATCCTGTTGACTCCATATATTACGATGACTTATGAGTAGTCCAGTATTCGTGTCGGGTGTGTTATAGTGACCATCTGGTTCGTCATTGACATTATATCCCCCGATTCCATTTGAAATTAAAAAATTTACTCATGGCCATAACATGCCTTTCCGCAACAGACGGATCAGATAAATAATCCATGGAAAGTTTGAAAATGCAAGATGTGTCAAGCAGGTCCATTTTCTTCATGTCAGTAGAAAAAGCGACTAGTAAAGGGGCACATCGTCACCCCCAATCGCCCTCAATGGATAAGACCAACCTGCACATTATGAAATGCATGTAACCATTTGGTCGCCCAATTTTTGTACCTAGGATCACTCTAAAAATGGTATCCAATCACTTCAGCAACCTAGAGGGAAGGGAGTATCGAAGGAAGATAGTCTTGTCTAGTTTGTCAAGGAAACCATTAGACTTGACACTGTACTTACATCCCCCAAGTACACGCTTTGTTAGACACCATGTGCTTGTTGGATGCTCAATACCTAGATATAGTTTGTCTAGAGCCAAGAAAACCTAATGCAAGGCAAGCCGCCTTGAAGCAACCTTCCCCCTATCATTACCAAAACGTTGGGAGAGCTAAAACAACCCATTTTCCTAGCAGGACCCAGGACCAGCTAGGGATGGCATCTGAGCTATGTGATCAAATCGACCACTAAGTCAATCAATGTAAGGAACTGAAGAACCCTACTAAAAACCTTCACATGGTCACCCACATCCCATAGATCAATCTCTATAATCACGAGAAGATCACACACTACTATTGTAGTATTTGCTCAAAATTCCACCATACAATATATTGTGGGTACCTCCCAAGGCTACAAGCGGTAAGGGAAACACTAATCTAAACTACCTAAAGGATCTAGACAATCCAAAACTAAAAAGTCAGAGATGGAAAAAGAAGAATCATGCCCCAATGCCCAATCATCTCCGAATGCCCACTTCAGGGACAAAGAATAGCGTTGGTTCTCATACCATCTACTCGATAAGCAACATGACATCCTGCACCATTTTTCACCAGTCATAATCACAAAATATAGTCATGCCCCTTAATGGAAACATTTAGGCACCTTTTCACTTAACACAACTTCAAAATGAAGGAAAGTGCAAGTACCCATAGTATGCCACGTGAGGAACGTAAGCTTGCTTTCATGCAAGCCACCAGAATGGAAATTACTCCACGATTCAACATCGATGACACACAAAATCACATACGATTCATCTCATCGTGCATGGGAACCATGACTCGTGCTGTCTGCTCATCTATCATTAGTGTTGAGACCGCTACAACTACAAAAGTAGTTGTACCATCGACGATGCAAGCTCAGTTCGTCTGCACCTTATTGACCTCGTCTCGTTCCACATCATCAACTATGGAATCCTATTTTTTTATGTTGACTAACTCAGTTAAGCCCGAACCACCTCCTCATGGCCTCATACAAACTCACTCCCCCTTAGATGCCTTGTTCCACTCATACGAGGATATTTTGGAGGCGATGATGGAATTTGATTATCTGTGCGATGCAATGAATCATCGCTCGATTTTCCTTCCTGAAAAAAAATTCGGCCCTAACAACCCAGAAAACCAAGAGATATACACTATCGAATAAAAATATTTCCTCCAATATGGGTAATTTGATTGGTTCAAAAACCTGATATAGGCACCTGACGTATTCTAAGAAGGGAACATGTCCAATACTTCACCAATCATCAAGGTAAATATCTCTATAAACACTAGAAAAATCAAAGAAATCTCACTAGGACAGCATGCTCCCCAGATGAAGTAATATCTTAGAAAAACTTGTTTCAAGAGTATAGAGACATCTTTGCATGGGATTATTAAAAAATTCTAGTTTTTAGTCCCACTATCATAGAACACCATATTGACACCTAGCCCGACATACCACAAGTATGGAAGAAACAACATCAATTACACCCATCAAAGGTAGAAGAAATCAAGTGAGAAACCGACAAGATTCATAAATCCGGGTTTATCTAACCCATACCTTACACATCATGGGTTTCCAACCCTGTTCTTGTCATGAAAAAATAGGGCACCATTTGCGTCTGTACTAACTTCCGAGATTTGAACAAATCTTGTCCAAAGGAGAACTACCCTACCCCGTTCGTCGACCAATTCATTGAAGCTTACGTTGGACACAAGGCCCTATCCTTGATGGGAAGTTTATCAGGGTATAAAAAATTCAAATTCGGCATACTGATCGATACAAGAAAAAACACACCACCCCATGGGGAACTTTTGCATATGAAGTTATGTCGTTCGATATTAAAAACACTTGAGCCACTTTCTAGTGGGCCATGAAATATATCTTCCATGATCTTTCCCACCTTATCCTCACTTACTTGGACGACCTAAATATTCGATCCAAGAAGAGAATCGATCATTTAGAATATTTACAGTTGGTATTCCAAAGATGCTAGCATTACAACCTATGCTTGAACCCTCTTAACGGCATATTTTGCATCAACGCAGGTCGACTATTAGATTTTATAGTATCCCAACAAGGGATCAGAGTGGATCCCCTCAAGGTCCAGGCCATCAAAGAGGTACCACCACCACAAACCCTCAAGAAACTCCAAATCTTATAGGGCAAAGCCAAATTCTTGAGATGCTTTGTCCCAGATTATGCAACTTGTGTGCAAGGATTCCTACACCTTCTTCATCAAGATATCCCCTTCAAATGGGACGATCAATCCTAAAATTCATTTCAGGCACTAAAATACGCATTATATTAAGCCCCATTGATTAGCCCACAAAATTACGACAAATATAACACCCTATCTCTATCAGCATCATAAAATTCCTTAGTCGTGGTGTTAATCCAAGACAAACCTGATGGTAAATAACATGTAATTTGTTATCTCAGTAAAACATTATCAGGCCCTGTTGGGGTTCCCATGTTTTGGCCAGGTTGGTAAGACCAAAAGATGAGACAACATAGAACCACTTTTAGACCTTAGGATCTAGCCCTCCTAGGTCCAGAGAGGGATCTCTCTATATGAGTCAAAGGGTATGTCTTTGAGGCTCTAAGTTATGATTTTAGGCTAGTTATATGCACAAGGTTTGTTTGTTTGTTTATGTTTGGTTGTTGGGAATCAGGAAAGAAGGGTCCAATATAAGACAAGGATGAGCAAAGAGGGAATTAGGCAAAGGTAGATAACTCAGAGAACATCGAGGCCATTGGGAAATGGAGTCAAAAGAGGATTTAATTGTATTCAATGTGCAAGCTTTCAGTTGGGCTAGTCATCCAGAGCATTTGGATCTTGAAGATGATATTTAGAATGGGACATTAAGGACTGAAAATGAAAGGAGAAGAAACACCCAATTCTGTCTATAGATCAGGCCAGAGGTCATTTAACTCCAGACCTGCTTGGAAAAAATTAGAGGAAATACAAGGGATCTTAGAAAGGCTTAATTGAGATGGAAAGATCCTTGTGAGGCATAGACATGGTTCTTGACCTCCCAGTGTTCTCAACTCATCCAACTAAATCCTAGCAAGAACATATAAACATAGATTTCTTCAATTCATACATCAGAGAGCAGGCAATGACATACACTACACTGGTTAAATCAATTGAAATCAATATTTAGATACATATGTAAGCAGAAAACATAAAAGGCTAGGAGAGCAGCAACATAAGGTACCTATCAAGGGTAAATCATATGCCAAACTTCTGATGCAAGCCAGTATAAATGGAATGAAATGAAATCAAACACAGAGATAGGAAAACATCACTAGATGCTTTAGATCAGGATCCAAAGAAACATGCTTGTCATATTAAAAACAACACCAATCAAGTACATCATTTCCCACAGCTTGAACATTCAACCTGAATACATCAAATCTCAGCCTATCTTACCATATTACACAGAGAACTTGTCTCAAGAGGAAAATACTTGCATTTTTCTGATATCTCATCAACAACCGTTACAATAATTTCCTTCAGTGTTTTATAGCAGAGGATGAACAGAAGATCGACTGAGGAGGTAGGTGAACACTAAATGCTGTATTAAACATCTGAAAGAAAGAGGGCCGAGGCCCATTCTGCTTGTATGCTGAGTATTTAATCTCTGTCACCCCTTTTATGAAAGAGTGATCTTCTTCAGATATGATTTTGACATGTTTCGGCTGTGGTACTCCTGGTGATTTGAACAAAAATAAAATAAACTACTGAGAAGTCTGCCATATCAATGCTCTGGTGATTTTGAACTGTTGTCAGGGTGGAAACTCCTTCAGGGATTGGGTGTTAAATAAAAGCTGTATGGATGCCCTGTACTTGATGAGGAAAAACATTATGTTGACGAATAAACCTTGATGTTACCTTTTACTCATGCTCAGGACCTTCTGATCGATCCTCGGGGTCCTCAAACTGGTGCTTTGCCTCTTAGACTACTGATTCAAGGCCCAAGATCTTCATTAGCGTGCCTTAATCTCCTTTTCTTTGTACTGGAACACTCTGTCGTTTCATCTATGTCTCTGACAGGTTAGCTCGAGCTCTTAATGGTGCTGGAAGGTTTTCTACAGAGTTTAAATCCTATTCTCTTTAATGAACATCCTGTCTTCACCTTCCCGGGTCATTGCTCATAAATTCAGCTGCTGAAGATGATCTTTCTTGATTTCTCTGTCACTGTAACAGAGGCTGCGCATTATGGCGGTCTTTTATCATTTACAATCTTGAAAAACATGAAAACTGTGAAGAACACACCATGGACGGACAATGGATGCAGTGGGGATGGAGGAAAAAGGCCGTGCAATTGGTGACATGGCGGAAAGAATGCGGAAGAACAATGGAGAATCACTCTGGTGGGGGTTGGTGGAATACAGAGCGAATACACGTAAAAAACATCAAACAACACGAAAAGAACCAAATATACATAACGGAATGGGAGAAAGTACGGAGGGCATGCGTGGAGATGACGTGGCGGAACCGGGAGACAATGGAAAATTCAACAGCGTGGGAACGAACCCGGACCGTCGATCATGGTGGAGATCGACGGCAGAGGGTGACAGACGGTGGGCCCACAGGTGCGACGAACGGGGGTTAAACAGTGTGCGGCTTTGAGGAGCGAAGACTGTCGGATGGGGCGCTCGGGATCAGACGGCCTACGTGGATTTCGTTGTGAGGCTTGGACCGATGGATAACACGCGGGGAGAAAGCGGTTTTGCCGTCGTACAGGGGACACGCGACAGACGGTGAGTGGAATCGCTAGGCTATTGGGGAAAACCGCCTGCCACGGATAAGCGGTGCGGAATAAACCAGGCGGTTTCAGGGCATGGTGCGGGGCGGGGACCACAACGGCGGGGGTGTGTTGCGGACCGATGGATCTTGCATTCAAATGGACGGCGGAGATGCGGCGACGGGAAAATAGCGCCTTGGTCATGGCGCTGGGTTGTATGGAGGAAAAAGGCACAGGGCCTATGCGGGAGGGGCTAGGGTTCGATATAAGGTTTTAAGTAGGTTTTTAACCCTTTTAAATGCATTTTTGAAACCTTATAATGGAAAAAATAGGGTAAAAGAGGGGAAATTAGTCCAAGGAAATGGGTATGGGCAGAAACTGAAGGGGATATGGGGGGAATTCGAGAGATTAATGGTGGGAATGAATGGAAGAAAGGGAAACTGTCCAAGGGGAAAAGGGGGAAACTGTGGTTATTTGCAGGGGTACAAGGGGTAATAGTAGGCCTTTTAGGATGGGGAATCAGCATAGGAAATTCATGTAGTGAAAAGCATGGAGGGACTTCAAGGATGATGAGTTTTTGGAGAAATGCATTCCTTGAAGGCTCCAAAACTATCTAGCCCCCTGCTCGCTTGACAAGAATTTCATAGGGGGGCTAATAGTGGCTCCACATGGGGATGCCTTCTTCTTGAATGATCCAAGAATCCAGTAGATGATCTTTGGTGTAGGCTAGATGCCTGCTGCTTGGCACATCCCTTTCTTTTTCTGATTTTCAGCTATTACAATATGAGAAAAACATCAGCAGAAAGACTTTCCCAACCAGTCTACCTACCCCAACTACAGTCCTAACATTTTTTCTTCTTCTAGGGTGCATTTGAGCTGGCAGACCCTTTATATCATTTCATTTTGCAAACAGAAAACAAACCTATTCTAAATCTACCCTTATTCCTCCATGAGACCAGATTAGACTGTTGGTCTCACATGATTCTCTACCTAATCTAATGTCTGCTGGGATTAAACTGTCCAGTAGACTTCTTCTCTATATTCTAAGACAGGAAATTGAAAAAACAGTCAAGCCGGGATTAGACTGTTTGACTTGCTGTGAGTCCAAGGCATAAAGACAGTTGCACATGGAAAAAAATCACTGAAAACAAAAATGTGAAGGCTTAAAATCTGAAACTTGAAATATCCTTCTTATCCTTTGTGACTCAAGTTTTGAGCATATTAGAGTCACTCCTTCTCTTCATTTCAGCTTTGGTTTCGAGCAGGTTGGAGCTGATTCTTCTTTTCTTTCTTGCTAATCTAGGTTTTGAGCGTGTTAGGACCAGCTACTATGTTTCGTGTATTAGACTAAATTTGAGGCGGGATATCTTCATGAGCCTCATCTTGAGAATTTTTCTGAGCAAGAGAAAACTCCAGACCGAGACCGTCATACATGTCTTGCTTGTCTACTTGGTCTGGAGTATGCACTTACTCTGGAAAATGCATGGGCTTATTAGGGTCTGACTTTCACACACTGATGGTTCATGTTTTGAGCATGTCTGAACCCTTCCTTTCTCTCTATTTTTGGAACATTTTCTCTTTGTCTTTTAAAAATTAAAAACTGCAATGGTATGTACGATGGAAATGAAACTAGAAATGAAAATTAGTAGAGGTAGTGCTTGAGCATCCTGCCATTGACAGGGCCCCCAAACAACTCTGTACCATCTAGTTCTTGTAAGAAAAATGCATTAGGACCCACAAAGGCTTGGATAATATATGGACCTTGCCACAAACTATCAAACTTGCCATGTTTACCTTTGTCCTCTCTCCTTGAATCCCATTTCAGAACCTTGTCCCCAACTTTGAAATCTGAAGCTTTGGCTCTTTTGTCAAACTGCCTCTTTATGTTTTCCTAAACTTTGACAGCTCTGCTATAAACTTGCTCCCTCGTTTGCTGAAGATGGATTGTTTCATTAATTCTTCTCACCATACTGTCTTCCTCTGTCTGAATCTCCTAGAAAAGCTTAATCACTGGCACTCCAAGGCTGGTAGGAAAAATTGATTCTGCTCCATAAACGAGATGGAATGGTGACATACCAATGGACTTCTTCATTGTAAGCCTGTCAGCCCACAAGGCGTGCACCAACTTCTTATGCCATGACTTCTTGTTCTCTTCTAACAGCTTCTTGATGATGTTCACTAGGCTTTTGTTTGAAGATTCAGCTAGTCCATTACCTTGAGGGTAATAGGCAGTTGAATGACCAAGTGCTATTCCATACCTATGACAGAAATTGACCATCCTCTTGGATACAAAAGCAGCAGCATTGTCAATGATTATTTTTCCTGGACAGCCAAACCGAGATAGGATGAAGTCTTCTAGGAACCTAATAATGACAGAATCAGTGGCATTCCTAGTAGGTATGGCCTCTATCCATTTGGTGTAGTCTGTGGCTGTTAGGATCCATTTGTGTTGTCCAGAAGAGGCAAGATGTATTTCTCCAATGAAATCTAGGCCCCATTGCATGAAGGGACCTTCTACAGTGATGGGTTGTAAAGGGAGGGGGAGGAGCTTTCTTCTGCCTTCAAAGATTTGGCATTTATGATAGGCAGTTACCATTTTATGGACATCATTAAAGAGATTGGGCCAATAATAGCCAGCCTTGAGTATCTTTTTTGCAGTGGCTTTCCAACTCAAGTGGCCTCCACATTCCCCAGCATGGAATTCTTGTTTAATTCTTTCAGCTTCAGGTTCAGGCAAACATTTCAGCAATAGGCCGTTCGGGTTTTTCCAATATAAGTTTTCATTCAAAATGCAGTAGTTTCTAGCTTTCAGTTTTATGAATCTGGCCTTAGTTTTGGATAGTTCTGGAGGGGAATTGAGATTGGTGAGCACATAAAGGATATCAGAATACCAAGGAGAGTTCTGAAACTTCTCCTCAACAGTTGGGTGGGGCAATCCTTCCTGCTCATCTAAGGCATTTACCATGTTAATGTCAAGGGCCTACAAGTTAGATTCAGCCATTAATTTGGCCAGGCCTTGACCTTTGATCAGTTTGGTGGGCTTTATCTCAAGGTCATATTCTAAGATAGTAGCAATCCATTTTCCCCTTTTCCCATCAGGGTCTTGGGACAAGATATCTTTGACCACTATATTTGGCACATAAGCAATGGTTTGAGAATGCAGAATGTACACCCTAAAGACTTTTAAGGCCTTTACCAGGGCATAGGCCTGCTTTTCCATAATGTTGTACTTCAAGGGTGCATCCCTTAAGGCCTTGCTGAAAAAGGCAATTGGCTGTTCATTACCTTCTGAATTTTTCTGTAGTAAGACTGCAGCCACGGTATGCTGGGAGGCGAATGAAAAGATCAGAAAATATTTTGAGAAATCTGGGCTGATCAGGACAGGGGCTTGTGTGAGTGCAAGTTTTACTGACTCAAAATATTTCTTGGCTTCAACAGTCCACTTAATTCCTGCACCTTTCTTTAGCATGTTAGTAATTTTCCTAAGGTGCTCAGCTAGGTTGGGAATGAATCTCCTAAGGAAATTGATCTTCCCAATGAAGGACTGTAATTCTTTGATGTTTCTCGGGTGTGTGATTTGAAGTATCCCCTCAACTCTTTGTGGGTCTATCCTAATCCCTTTCTCAGATATAATGTGACCAAGAAGTTTACCTTCTTGCAGCCCAAAAACAGTTTTCTTAGGATTTAAGGACAGACCGTACCTTCTACATTTTTCTAAAACTTTCCTCAAATGTTTGAGATGTTCTTCCTCATTTTTGGAATATACTGTCAAGTCATCCAAGTAGATAACTATGTGGTGTCCTATCTCATCTGAGAACGCTATGTCCATTTCTCTTTGGAAGGTGGCTCCAGCATTCATCAATCCAAAAGGCATTTTCACATACATGAAGGTGCCCCATGGAGTGGTAAAAGCTGTTTTGAGTTGATCTTCTGGGAGTACCAGAACTTGATTATATCCTGAAAAACCATCAAGCAGGGAGATTCTCTTAGAGCCCACTACCTTCTGTAGGATATGTTCCATTCTAGGCAAAGGGTAGTTGTCTTTCAGGGAGGCTCTGTTGAGGTTTCTGAAGTCTATGCATAGTCTGATCTCCCCTGTTTTCTTTCTCACAGCCACTAAGTTTGACACCCAATCAGAAAACCTTACAGGGACTATTATGCCTACATCATACATCTTTTTGATCTCTTTCTCTACTGAAGGAAATTGTTTCAGGTTTATCCTATGGAGTTTTTGTCTGAAAAGCTTCTGATTTTCCTTCAGGGGTATCTTGTGTTGTATGATGTTGGTGTCATAGGCCTTTAAGTCTTCATAGCTCCATGCAAACACATCAATGAATTCCTTAAACATGTCAGTGTATCTCTTCTTCATGTCTGCAGGTATAGACTTAGCTAGTTTTATCATTTTGGGTCTATCTTCAGTGCCTATGTTCCATTCTTCTACATCTGAGTCTGCATGTTCTATAATGGGCTCTTTTGCTACGCCATCAAAGTCAAAAAGGTCCTCTAGGGGTGCCAGGCCTCTGGGTATGTTCTTATCTTTGGCCTGCAACACCTCCATTTCCTCATTTTTTGTGTTTTCACATCTTATGGTTGAACTTCTAGTTTCTTCAGAAAAGGTGTTTATTTCTATGTTTCAGGGTGGGGATTCTTCATCAGGGGATTCCTCACTAAGGTAGATGTCTTCGTCTTTAGAGTCTGAACTGGAAAATTTAAACTCATTTCTGCCTGTCAGGAAGTCCTCAATCTATTTGTCTCCTTCAAAGACCTGCCAATATTTTTCATTGTCTAGCACTACAGGTCTGAACTTGGTCTGAATGATGATTTGTTGGTCAGCTGGAGTTTTAGGATATGAACTAGCCAGACAAGCTAATCCATTTGCAATGACATTTTGACTCCTGGGAACAAGCACTAATTCATATTCCATGAAAGTTTTCAATATATCCATGGCATCGTTCCTATATGCTCTTAATCGAGGATGTTTTGCTGCGTATTCACCATTCACTTGTTTGACAACTAACTCAGAATCTCCTAGCACAGTTATCCTACGGGCCCCTAATTTTTTCAACAGATTTAGGCCTAGGATCAGGGCCTCATACTCTGCAATGTTATTTGTGCATTTGAAGTGCAGATTGACAGCGTGGCTCTCTGCATGGTCATTTTCTGTGTTACGTAGCCACACCCCTGCTCCAGCAGTTTGCCTAGTACAGGACCCATCGAAATTCATTTCCCATAGGGGTTCTCCATTATGTTGCATTGTGGGGTCTGTACTAGGTTGTGGGTTGTATTGTTCTTCACATGGTGTGTTGGTTTGCAGGGTGTGACTAATAGGCTAACTGCGTTGTGTTTCTGGTTCATTCTGAGTTTCGTTTTCAGTATCCTACCCATAGTTTTCTTCATCGTATTCTTCTAGGGTAGCCATTATGCTAAAGTCCATAGGCTCTGCGTCCTTGCTCGTATTTCTGCATTCAGACTATGGCTCTCCTAAGGATTGGTCGTTATAAAGAATGAAAGAATCCACGTCTGTGTGCACAGAGTATAAGGGTGAATTTTCAGGTTTCTCAGGACTACTGACCAGAAATTTCATTTGGGACTCTCTATACAGTCTTCTAAGTTGGCCAAATATAGGGATAGTGGCATATGAGCCATCCATCTGCATCGTTCCTTGCAGCTTGGCACCCCATGATCTAGATAGCAGCATGCCATATTTGGGTGGCACATCTGCTACCACCACATCCATGACCATACATTTAGCCGAAATCTGGGTCAAGCTCACACATAAGTCTTTGATTAGGCCTAGGCATTTTACTCTGCTAGAGTCAAACGAATATAGATCTTTGTAAGGTCGTGTTATCTCCAGGCCTAGCTTTTCCATTACTACCTTAGGCATTAAATTGTGTGACGCTCCAGAATCATGCATGGAATTGTGGAGTATTTTGTCATGAATGTTGAGACTGATATAAAAAGGTGGAACTACCCCTTCCTGAAACTTTCCCTCAATATTTGGACCAAACAGGAGGGCAGGTTGATCATCACTCAAATTCACAGTGTCGTTGTTTTCCCCCAGATTCAACGCTTTCAAAATTTGGCCTTTATATACATCCTGAGTGGCCAGCTCAGAGAGCGGGACAGAGATTTTAATTTTTGCAATCTCACTTTCCAAATTGAAAGTGGACTAACTCTTGGAAATGCTCAACTCTGTTTTATTAGCCACCTTGGTGACCGAATCAGTTTGTAATTTCTCATTATGTACAGGGTTAGGAAAAATTGCATCAGGAGTACTAACTGAATTTCTAGTATTGCTAGCGGGCTCACCTTGTTTTTCATTCTTCTGGTTGTCTTTTACTTTGTTTTTCCCAGAACTTTCAGCTGCTGATTTGCTATTTACAGCAGATGCTTTAGAAGTTTTATCAGGTCTTTTCTTGATGGTAACCTCAGGAGTCTCAGTTTTGGAATTTTCTTGGTTCTTTTTGCTCCTAAGTTCATATTGTTCTCTGACCTGCATCATGGCATTTTCAAATCCTAATCTGTAATCTGCAGTTTCTAACTGTTCCTCATCCCAGTATGAAGGTGGGGGCTGATCTTCCCATGAATCACAGTTAAGGACTGAGTCTTCTATTTCAAACATGTTTATTGCATTCCCTTCAGAATCCTCTATGATTCCCTCATCTTCATCTAAATTTTTTTGGAAAGGGGGAATAACTTGTTGATCTGATTCCTTTTGTCTATTGGGCGTGTTGTTGTTTCTTCTAAAGTTTTGATTTTGGTTTTGGTTCTGGTTTCTATTCTGATTGCTAACTGTGACAACCATTTTTTCCATCATTTGCTGTAGTCTTTCCACGTTTTTAGATATTCTATCATAATTTGGATCTGAAGTGGAAGCTACAGTGTCATCCCTATATGTTACCCTCTTCGAAGCTCTCAGTCTTGCTCTTTTCTCAATCAAGTTTGCCTCTATAGTTATAGCTCCTTTCTGCATGTCTTCTAATGTGGTGTACTCTTTATCCCTCAGCTCATAGGCCATGTCAGCATCAAACCCATCAGGATATTTGGCCAGGGCCATACCTTGAGGAGGTTTCATGTGTGGAGGGAGAGCATTGTAAATGCTGTTGAATATGGTAGTGTAATCGTGAACGCTCTCTCCCACATTCCTTTTAAGGTTCATGTAGTTTTCTAGGAGCTGGCGAGGGTTTTCCCTAACTTCCCATTTGTCTATGAAGGTCTGATATAATGCGGGGAGACCTTGGATACTACCAGGGGGTAAACTCTTAAACCATTTCTTCACATCACCCCCTAAGCTTTGGGCAAAGATTCTCATTTTGATTGTTTCATCATCAATTTCCATATAGTCAAAAGAATCCTCCATCTTATCTACATGTTGCTGGGCTGTGATGGATTCTTTAGCAGTGAAGTGTGGGATTTTTGACTGATAATCATTGGGTAAGGGTAACAAGGGCTGAGGTAAATCCAGGGATGCATACCAGGCTGCCATGATAATGTTTTGGTGAGGTATAGGGTTGGCTTGAGCAGCTGGTATATGGATGACGGGGATATTAGGACCAGAAGAAGTTTCTTGGGCAGATCTAGGGTGAGAGAGCCCCAAGTTCTGAATGAAGTGGATATCAGGTGGTGTAGATGGAGGGGTTCCTCTATCCCTAGTGTGTTGACCACTGTGAGATGGTGAACTGTGAAACTCAAGGTCGTGCTAGTCTGGATGATTGAATGACCTAGCTCTTGGTAAGCTGTTTGGAGGGTCTAGGTCAAGGAATGGGTTTAATAGAGCTGTAAGGTTTTCCGGTGCGGAGTTAGCTCTATGAATGTGACTCGAAATAGTTGGTCTTCTGGATGAAGGAGGTTTTCTGAGGATAATTTCAGCGTTATCAACTATTTTAGGTGGGTTCGGGTCAGGGCAAGCTCTTGTATAGATGGTCCTTGAAGCTAGAATGGTATTTTCTGGACAAGCAGCTTAACCCTACTTGTTACTTCTATTGTGGTTTGATGTTGTTTCAGAGGATGGTCTCCCAGTGGAGTCTTATGTGAAACCAATATAACCAGTAGGCCTACTGATCACCAGTAGAGTCTTTTCGTTTAATGGCTATGGAGTCGCTAGGTGGAAGATTAAAGATGTTACTAGGGGGTACACTGTCCACCCCAGTGCTCATGAGATGTCCCTCTTGAAGGATATCTCGAAAACATAGCAAAATCTAACCAGAGATTGACTGGGAGGGCATTTACCAGATATGTTACCTCTGGAAGAGGATGAGATCCGGAGGCTACCTGGCCCTTTCCAGGATCTGTCTAAGAGTATGGGAGAACACAAAAAATGGCATAGAGGTTGATGTGTGAATGGGCATGTTTAACTACTAACCTAACTAGAGATTCCAGGTTTCTGAGAGTTTGTGGTGTAGCAAAGTGAGGAAAACTCAGAAAGTCCCCAGCGGAGTCGCCATTATGTTGGGGTTCCTATGTTTTGGTCAGGTTGGCAAGACCAAAAGATGAGACAACATAGAACCACTTTCAAACCTTAGGATCTAGCCCTCCTAGGTCCAGAGAGGGATCTCTCTATATGAGTCAAAGGGTATGTATTTGAGGCTCTAAGTTATGATTTTAGGCTAGTTATATGCACAAGGTTTGTTTGTTTGTTTATGTTTGGTTGTTGGGAATCAGGAAAGAAGGGTCTAATAAGACAAGGATGAGAAAAGAGGAAATTAGGCAAAGGTAGATAACTCAGAGAACATCAAGGCCATTGGGCAATGGAGTCAAGAAAGGATTTACTTGTGTTCAATGTGCAAGCTTTCAGTTGGGCTAGTCATCTAGAGCATTTGGATCTTAAAGATGATATTTGGAATGGGACATTAAGGACTGAAAATGAAAGGAGGAGAACCATCCAATTCTGTCTATAGATCAGGCCACAGGTCATTTAACTCCAGACCTACTTGGACAAAATCAGGGGTAATACAAGGGATCTTGGAAAGGCTTAATTGAGATGGAAATATCCTAGTGAGGCAGAGACAAAGTTCTAAACCTCCCAGTGTTCTCAACTCATTCAACTAAATCCTAACAAGAACATCTAAACATAGACTTCATTAATTCATACATCAGAGAGCAGGCAATAACATCCACTACACTAGTTAAATCAATTGAAATCAATATTCAGATACACATGTAAGCAGAAAACATAAAAGGCTGGGAGAGCAGCAACATAAGGTACCTATCAAGGGTAAATCTTATGCCAAACTTCTGATGCGAGCCAGTAGAAATGGAATGAAATGAAATCAAACACAGAGATAGGAAAACATCACCAGCTGCTTTAGGCCAGGATCCAAAGAAATATGTTTGTCATATTAAAAACAACACCAATCAGGTACATCATTTCCCACAGCTTGAACATTCAGTCTGAATACATCAAATCTCAACCTATCTTACAATATTACACAGAGAACTTGTCTCAAGAGGAACTGCTTGGATTTCTTTGATATCTCATCAACAACCTATACAATAATTTCCTTCTGTGTTTTATAGTAGAGGATGAAAAGAAGATCGACTGAGGGGGTAGGTGAATACTAAATGTAACATTAAACACAAAAATGAATGTAGGGCCAAAACCCATTCTGTTTGACTGCTGAGTATTTAATCTCTGTCTTCTCTTTACGAAAGAGTGATCTTCTTCAGATTTACCTTTACTTCTGATATGACTGTGATCCACTTCGGCTGCGGTGTTGTACCTGTGGTGGATAACCAAAGGAAAATGAACCACCGAGTGATCTGCTACATAAATGTTCTAATTGCTTTGAACTACTATTAGGATGGAAACTCCTTCGGGGACATTGTGCATAATAAAAGTTGTATGGGAGCCCTGTACTTGATGAAGAAAAACCTTCTGCTGATGAGAAACCCTTGATGTTGTCTTTTACTGTGAATAGGATCTTTTGATTGATCCTCGGGGTCTTCGATCTGATGCTTTGCCTTCTAAACCACTGATTTAAGGCTCAAGATCTTCATTAGCGTGCCTTAATCTCCTTTTCTTTGTACTGAAACCCTCTGCCGCTTCATTTTTGCCTCTGACAGGTTAGCTCGAGCTTTAAATGGTGCTGGAAGGTCTTCCACAGAGTTTGAATCCTGTTCTTCCAAACGAACGTCCTATCTTCACCTTTCCGGGTCTTTTGCTCATAAATTCAGCCGCTGAAGATGATCTTTCTTGATTTCTCTGTCATTGTAACAGAGGCTGCGCATTATGGCAGTCTTTTATCATTTACAATCCTGCAAAACACGAAAACTATGAAGAACACACCATGGACGGACAATGGATGCAGTGGGGATGGAGGAAAAAGGTCGTGCAATTGGTGACATGGCGGAAAGAATGCGGAAGAACAATGGAGAATCGCTCTGGTGGAGGTTGGCGGAATACAGAGCGAATACACGTAAACAACATCAAACAACACGAAAAGAACCAGACATACATAATGGAATGGGAGAAAGTACGGAGGGCACACGCGGAGATGACGTGGCGGAACCGGGAGACAATGGAAAAGTCAACAGCGTGGGAACGAACCCGGACCGTCATTCATGTTGGAGATCGATGACGGAGGGCGACAAACGGTGGGCCTGCAGGTGCGACGAACGAGGGTTAAACAGTGTGTGGCTTTAAGGAGCGAAGACCGTCGAATGGGGCTCTCGGGATCGGACGACCTCGTGGTTCACAGCAAGGGCTGGACGGAAGTGGATAACGTCACGGGGAGAAAGCAGTTTCGCCATCGTATAGGGGACACGCGGCAAACGGTGAGTGGAATCACTGGGCTATCGGTGAAAACCGCCTGCCACGGATAAGCGGTGCAGAATAAACCAGGCGGTCTCAGGGCATGGTGCGAGGCGGGGACCACAACGGCGGGGGCGCGTTGTGGACCGATGGATCTTGCATTCAAATGGACGGCGGAGATGCGGTGATCGGAAAATAGCGCCTTGGTCATGGCGCTAGGTTATATGGAGGAAAAAGGCACAGGGCCTATGCGGAAGGGGCTAGGGTCCGGTATAAGGTTCTAAGTAGGTTTTTAACCCTTTTAAATGAATTTTTGAAACCTTATAATGGCAACGATAGGGGAAAAGAGGGGAAATTAGGCCAATGAAATGGGTATGGGTAGAAACTGAAGGGGATATGGGGGGAATTCGAGAGATTAATGGTGGGAATGAATGGAAGAAAGGGAAACTGTCCAAGGGGAAAAGGGGGAAACTGTGGTTATTTGCAGGGGTACAAGGGGTAACAGTAGGCCTTTTAGGATGGGGAATTAGCATAGGAAATTCATGTAGTGCAAAGCATGGAAGGACTTCAAGGATGATGAGTTTTCGGAGAAATGCATTCCTTGAAGGCTCCAAAAACTATCTAGCCCCCTGCTCGCTTGACAAGAATTTCATAGGGGGGCTAACATTGGTGATAGAAGTCATCGACAAAGAGCCTTCCAGTTATCAATAGGTTGGGAAACATCAGGTGTGGCAGGATGCCATTGTGGATGAGTGCATTTCCATCATGATAAATGATGTATGGGAGGTTGTGCCTAGACCTGTGGACAAGTCAATTGTAGGATCTCAATGGATCTACAATATCTCGCATGCTGCAGATGGCAGCGTGGAGAAATATAAGGCTAGGTTCGTGGCCAAAGGATATGCATAGAAGGCATAAATTACAAGGATAATTTTGCATTAGTGGCCTGATATACCTCTATCAAGTCGTGATATCATTAGCAACACAGATGGAATGGAAGATTCACCAGATGGATGTCAAGACAACTTTCTTGAATCGGGTGATAGAGGAGGAGGTGTATATTGAACAAGCAGAAGGATTTGAGACGCATGAGAGAGACATGCAAGTGTGTAGACTATTACCCACCATTTTGTGGGTGATATCCCTAGGAGAAAAAAATTCTTTGAGATGGTCCTCAACCAGTAGCCCCTTGCAACCACCAACTAGCTCATTGTGCCATTTCTCTTCCACCTGAGCAAGCCATGTGATCTCTCACCCATCTTTCATGATCGTATATTTGAAGGTGCACTTCCCAAACCTAAAGGTATGCCTTGTCATTTAATAATTGAGTGTCGTATTTTACTTATCATGGAAACTTCTGGGCATGCATAAATGGGGAGATTTGGTAGAAAGAGTGGGTTATGTTCGTGCTCTTGTCCCCTAAAATTCTTTTGGATGTTACCCTTGGATCCTAGTCCCGTGGGATCTCTTTTATTGAACTCTGGGCTTTAGGGATGGTACTACATGGGAAGCCCTAATTTTGGTTGCATGGTCCTGCTCCCTCATCCACATGTATCACTACCATTCCATTCATTACAACCTCATTCATCATTTCTCCCAGCTGGGTCCACATCCCTCCACTAAGTCCACATATGGTTAGCTTCCCATTCCCCTTTCCCATAGCTTGGGTCAGGCCTAACACGATGCCTCGGAGGTTAATGCAGCTAAAAAAAAAAATTAAAATCATAATTGGCCACATTCAACAATAAAATGTACCACAAAATGATAAATATGGTCAGGACAAACACATTTTGCATGTGGGAGAAATCCAATGCATGAGCTCTACCCCATTCCCATGGCCATCACCCTGGTTCCTATAGGCCCTAGATGAGCCTCCTTTATCATTCAAGAACCCATGATTATCCCAACCCTTGAAGGGAAATAAACCACCCTAACTTAAAGTGGATATCCATTGCTATAACATACGCAACATGCTCTTATCCCTTGAGCTGCGAGCAGTTAATCAAAGAAAAAATCATGAAATGCAAAAGGCATATGAAGAAGGGTGGAAAAATCAAGATCGGGGTAACTCATGCACCACGATTTCTCCCTCTTATACATTATATACCCAAGTGTGGGATTCCCTTTATTATCTACCCTTGTACCCCGACATGTGACCCAGGGTTGCCCCTTTCATTCCCTACTCTGTTCCATCACTTTATCACGTGCCACCACCATTTGAAGGATGTACCTTGGACATGTTGTCCCCTCTAGAAGTAGAAACCACCTAATAGGGTACTTGGTTAAACCCCTTTGGAGCTTGGGAACATTACCACATGTCAAAGCCCACTATGGAACGGCATGCCATTATGAAGTGTCCACCTGTTGTCCATGACTTGTAATCTCTTTAACTTGATTTATTTAAATGACTTGTTTTACTAGAAGGCAAGGGGACACATTGGATCTTATGTAGAATTGCAGATGGTCTCCATTTTGGGTTTGATCTCCCTACACAGGGTCCTAACCATCTAGAGGGCTACATTGGCACATGTAGGGTGTGTGTAGAGAGCAATAGGCCTCCACAACAACAAACAACATTCATTGGATCCCCAAAGTCATTCAAATATTTCTCGTGGTTCACCTACTAGATGGGGAAGATTCCCTTCGTTCACCATGGTTAGCCGACCCCACAGTTACATTATGCATTTGGCAGATGACTGAGGACCTTTATGATGATGTGGCATCACTTACACCATCATCTGAGCCCTTACAAATGGCCTACGGGAATCTTTGATCTGTTTGGATACCCATGAGGTCACTTGTGTGCCCCCACACCCATTGGGAGCACCACAGGTTTATCATTTGGAAAACAAGGATCCAACCCCTTGTCCACAACTTTTGGGAGTCCTATTTCACATTATGGCACCTATGGACTTCATCAAGCCTCCTCTAGGGCATAACAACGTGTATTATTGATCATTCGACCTCTTGAGAGGCCTATTATTTTGTTTATAAGCTAGTTTGGTTGGCTTGTTACCAAAATTTAGTTATCTTGTACATTACTTTATTCTAGAGGCTTAATTAGACCTAATTAGCTAAATCGAACTCATTAGAAGTGTATAAATACAAGTGATGTGATTTCATTTTAGCATCATCACTTGAATTAGACTTGTATCACTTTAGAAAACTTCGTTATCCTTCTTGGAGTATGAAATTTTGGAGCATGGAATGAATTTTGATGTTTGGATCATTATCTCTTGTCTTGGAGCTTCTTGATTGGAAACGTTTTGATGGTTGGATATACTTTTAACATGTAAGTGCAATTTAATGCTATTCTTTCTTTCTATTTTTGTAACATGTTATTTTTTGTAGCATCGGATGTGCTCTATACATGAAACTTTGTGAAGAGGCTATAATACATGAGATCTCCAAGACCCATAAATAATTTCTAGAAATTCCACCTAGAAGTGACTTAATTAGATTATTAACCAATTTTTTAATGTTTCCTAAGTCTATACTTAGGAAAACCAGTTAATTAATCAATATTAATTAATTCAAGGTGAGATTCATCAAGAAACTCACATGGATCGATTCCAAGATGATCCTAGCCATTGATTAAGTTTTCATCTTGATCGTTCGAGCTCCAACAATGGATTATAAGAGGAATTCTATGGGAACTTGAAGAATACACTGGAAACACTTGAGTAGTTCGATTTCTTGGGAGATCGATTTCCAGAGTAGCAATAGTCAATTTTTAGAGAGAGACAGAGATCGAAGCAGTGAGTGAGGGGTAGGGACACTGATTTGGAGGAAGTTTTCTAGATCCAAAGAGGCAGCAACAAGAGGGCCGAGTTATCCAAGTGAGGCACTGCAGAGCTCTGCACAGTAGCTTCAAAGAGGGAAGTTCGATTTTCTGGAGAGAAAATCATTCTCATTTCCAGAAGTCGGTCAGAGGTTCTAGAAGGCGGGAGAGACGATTTCCTGAACAGCTGAAGGAAGAAGGACTTCATCAGAGACTAGTTGGAGGTTTGACGTCAAGCATACTGCGTAGTGTAGCATAAAGGTTGACGCAGAGGATCAGAAGGTCGAGTTTTCTGAAGGAAAGTTGTGTCAGGGATTGCCTATGGAGGAAGGGAAATTCACTTCAATAATTTTTCCCAGATTTTATTGTTGTGGATTGCCAGTTTAAGGCATCCAAATTGTACTCAAATTTTCACTGTTGCACCGGTTTTCTCGCATTGTGTTTTTCCAGGGACTTTTGTCCAAAAATAATTGTGTTATATTTTATGAGTGTGTGCTAGCATGTCTCAGCTTCCAGCATTTTATTTTTCCGTAGAAGTTTATTTGTGATGGTTGAAGTGTGTTTATTTCGATATTTTTCATAACAAATAAATTGTTAAATTAGTTAACAATTAGGAGAAATAATATCAGTTTCTGCAATAGGATTCCAATTTTAAGAATTTTCACATCACATGCATTTTTGTAGGGATTTGGCTATACTAGAGCTAATTTACTGCATCCATTTATGCAAAGTTGTGTAAATTTTGTTTCTAGTAGTGAAGCTTCATGTATGAGCCATGTATTATGAGTGAATGTTCCTAGAGATGCTTCATCATTGAAATTCATCTTGATAAGCCATATATCTTGCAAAACAAAGTATAAATTCCTTGAATTTGCTTTTTTTGTTTCCCTAATGTTATGCAAAGTTTCCTTTGAGGCCTCCTTGACATAGAAAATTCAATATCCATAGTCATAATTACTCGACTCCAAATCTCCCCAAAGGATTAGGCATTGGTCCACCATAAAGGTGATCACTTCAAACCTATTTTCCTTCTCCCACTTCTTCTTTTATAGGTCTATACTTCTAGGTCTCTGTAATATTCCAAAATGGAAAAGACAAGAATATAGAACATCTACAACATTCCAAATAAAGAAAAGCGGGAATATATCTCAAATATCGAAAATGCCAGAAATACATTGCAACTGAAAATTACATCAAGACATTATAACTATGAGCATAAACAATTGAGTCATCATTATAAACAATAGAAAATATAAATTACACAGTGCTCAAAGGAATATGCACTCAAGCCAACAAGAAGTGGCTGAAATACACTAATGAAAACTAGCACTGGAAATGTTGTGCTGCTACTGCTGCTGCTGCTAGAAACTACTACTACTAGGAACAAGAACCA